>WNYA01001875.1:16953-56437 GCA_019512145.1 Engystomops pustulosus | reverse complement strand
TTATAGATACATACATAGACAGGAGATAGATATGAGATAAATAGATAAATAAAGTAGAAAGCGGGCAGCACTCCGTGGTTCAAATTTCAAAATAGAAGGTGAACCTTATTGAACAAGTGGCAATGTTTCGGTGTGTAACACCTTTATCAAGCCGAAATGTTGCCACTTGTTCAATAAAGTTCCCCTTTTATTTTGAAATTTGAACCACGGAGTGCTGCCCGCTTTTTACTTTATTTATCTACAAGAGGATCAAGCCAGAACCTTTGGGGGGTTTTCATTGTGGGATCTGGGGTTGAGTTTTCATTGTGGGATCTGGGTTTTTAGGTGTAAGAATGGGGGTTGAAATGTGATTGAAATGTGTTAGTTTGAGGATTGACCTACATAAAGAGTAGGGGCATTTGTCAGGGCCTTGGATGTCCTAAACCTTTATAACGAACACACAGACTAATCCCTTTATCACCCCCATCCCCCATTTTTTTTTTATCGCCCTTATTCATGTCCAAAAAGTATAACATTTTAAGCTGGAAAATTTAGGACGAGTTGTTCTCCTGTTCTAGTGTTTGCAGTTGACCTGATGTTAACGACCACTCACCTTGTCCATGGTATAATAAGGGTTAATTGTAAGTTCGGTGGCTCCTCACCCTCGATTGGCTCCCGTCAATGGCCTCTCGTTAAGGTGAATGGGTTACAATAGTTACAAGTAAATAGTGTTTGGGGCTGCGCTCATTAGACGCATCACTTAATGTGAAAGGGATTAATGGGGTTTATTGTTAATCGCTTGGTGCTAATCCCCCAGACACCTATTAAAGGAGCCGGTTCTACCTCTTACTATTGTTACTAAGCAACACCTGTATATCAGGTCCTGCTTAACTAAGCGATTAACGAACATATACAAATGTGACCTGACACCAGACGGACCAGCAATCCTCCCCTCTACAAGAATGGGGCTAACAGTCCCCCATAGGGAAATGGGTAGAACCAGTACATTGTAGGGGCCCAATCGCTTTTACATAAACAGCGGCAGTCTTCGCATTGAACTGTTTAACAGCCCCTTCCCTCACCTATGCTATTCTATTCCATTCAGAGAGCACAGAGCTCAGCAGTGTGAGGACAAGACCCCAGTGCACTTGGAGAAGCTACCGTCCTAAAATATAAATGCACATTACACAGTCCTGCTGCTGCTCTGCTAACAACCTACACAAAGGAATGATTAAACAACTTTCCAGGGACAATACCTAGCACTGTCTGCAGAGAGCACAGAGCACAGCAGTGTGAGGACACACCCCCTTAATACGATCCAGAAATATAAATCAATATTTCACTGTCCTGCTGCTACTAACAACATGTATAAAGGAATAATGAAACAGCTCTAAAAGCTGTAGAGATCGAAACGCACAGCAGTGTGAGGACTTGCCAAATTGGTCTATTCGTGTTTCTTATAGGACTCCATAAACAGAACAGAACTATGTACATATAAGATACAATGCAATTCTAGGATTTTACAGGCTCAAACCCACTACTTGGAAACTCCACCCACTACCTGTCGACTCCACCCATTACCTGCCAACTCCACCCACACTCTCCAGACTCCAACTGGTCCCCCCAGTTGTCCTTCCCCGGCCTTCCCCATACGCTGAGGGAGGTCTCCTGTGATGTATCTGTCCATATAAGGATGGGGCACCAAAAGTTCATTGTTGACACCCAACACTAGAGATGAGCGGACCCAATGGTCGGGTCTGGTGTTCGGGTTCTGTCACCTGACCGGGACATATTGCCGGATTGATGGCCAAACAGCCAAATAGACAACTCTAACAACTAGCCATGGCTATAATTGTCCAGGAGGACATCTCTACCCAACCCACCACCCAACACCCAACCCACCCACCGTTAGCTCCGTGTCTCGTTTCCAGCTATGGATCCATTCACTCTCCAGGGGAGATGCAGATGCTTCTTCAGGAGGAGCAGGGAGCTAACTGCTTCCAGCTATGAATGTTTCTGCACAGCTGAATGATCAATTAACTTGTATCCTGACTATCGACCATCGAAAGTAAATCTTGGCCGCCCCTATTTGGGGACTATGGATGGAATAAAGGGGAGCTGCTTCTTATACCCGGGGTGGAGGAAGTGATACTAGGAGTGACTATCCTTCTGGTGGACTTGACAAGTCCAACAGTCATGTCTGGTAGTGAAGCTTGTCTTCATGATTAGGGTGGGGTGCAGAACCACACACAACCTGCATACAGGGTGGAGCAGTTTTTAAAAAATATCTTGCTTCTTTTAGAAGTCCAGGACAACCCCTTTAAGACACTTCAATCATCATTGTACACATTAGTGTCACATGACAGTTCCCACACAGTCCTGATCAGGGACTTGTCACCATGAGGTATTCCATCCAATGTCTCCGCATCCTACTTCCCACCGCTACATCACATGGCACTTCTCCTCGGCCGCTTGCTTCATCTCTGTGAAGGTCGCAGTAGCCTTTTCCTTTAACGTATCCACGTCCATGTTCTGAATATTTTGGATGTGACCCAAAAAGGAGCTTTTCTCCTCCTCCTCATCCTGATCCTCCACCACCATTTTCTGGAGGTCCTCGGGCAGCTCTACATCGTCTCCTGCCATCTGTATCTGATTATCGTCCTTTTCACTCTAGAAACATTTAAAAAATACATTTATGTTGATTTCTGAGATCGGTGATCTGTGATCGGCAGCAAGTGTTCAGTTTCCCTGCAGCGCCACCACAGGACATGCAAAGTATTACAATGGAGCAGATTTACTTACCCGGTCCAGTCGCGATCCAGCCGCAGGTTCTCCAACGCTGATTCGGGTCCGGCCAGGATTCACTAAGGTCTGTG
This sequence comes from Engystomops pustulosus, assembly GCA_019512145.1. Lineage (NCBI taxonomy): Eukaryota > Metazoa > Chordata > Amphibia > Anura > Leptodactylidae > Engystomops > Engystomops pustulosus. Next base: position 53,582 of record WNYA01001875.1, on the reverse strand, counting down.
CGCTGATATCCAGTAGGTGTCGCTGCTGCGCTGAGGTCCGCCGAAGTTCACCGGAGTTCACCATCTATTTCTTGGTGTAGGTAAGTGCGTGACAAGCAACACTTTTTTTTAAAAAAAATACCGTGATTTTTCCGATTCCGTCAGGTTTTCCAACGGCCATGCTCCCCCATTTCCATTGCATGTATGCCGTCACCGAAGCGTCACAATCCGATCGTGTGCGCCAAATTGCCCCGGCTAAATCAGAAAAGTTCGGGAAACCCGACTAAAAAAAGCGATTCCGACTCTTAGTAAATGGCCCCCACTGTGTCCACTCAAGTGAATGGAACGTTTGTACAAGGGACACTTTCTGTAATCACTCTCCAGTGGAAATAATAGTCCACGAAGAAGACGTTTCCAAATGGGTTTGTCTAACCGGATAACCTTAAGTTGTCCACTCGCTGACCCCCAATTAAGGATCTATCTAATAGGGTAGACCTGGTGGTAGGTAGGAGTCCAAGACCCTCCTTATTTTGTTTACATTTTGAATCTAGCAGAACCGAGTAACAATGTTACAATTTTTCTCTGGAGCATTCTGTGGCACAATCTGAAGGGCTTATTATTTGCAGAGTGAGATACAATGTATAGATAATGAATTTTGGAGATCTATTGCTTATTCATGAGATCTTATTAACTATTTAAAGGGGGATAGAAACAAAATCATCCATTTTTATTTTGGACTTTTTGAATTTTTTTTTTTTTTGCCCGCTCACCGTAACGTAAAAATAATATTTTATCTTTATTCTTTGGGTCACTGCGATTACAGTGAAACCTCATTTACACGCGATCCCCTACTTAAGGACACCCGACTTACAGACGACTCCTAGTTACAGACGGTCCCCTACCTAAGGACACCCAACTTACAGACGACCCCTAGTTACAGACAGACCCCTCTGCCCACTGTGACCTCTGGTGACCTCTCTGGATGTTACTATAGTCCCAGACTGCAATGATCAGCTGTAAGGTGTCTGTAATGAAGCTTTATTGATAATCCTTGGTCCAATTACAGCAAAAAATTTTGCAACTCCAATTGTCACTGGGGCAAAAAAAAAATTTTGTTTGGATCTACAATTATAAAATATACAGATTCAACTTACATACAAATTCAACTTAAGAACAAACCTACGGAACCTATCTTGTACGTAACCCGGGGACTGCCTGTATATAGTTTTTCTTTTCTTATTTTTGCTCAATCGTACTGGAGAAAATTGCATTTTTTTTACTCTCAATAACTTTTCAGGGGCATAATTTCTATATTTTTCTATTGACAAATCTGGTTAAGGGCTTATTATTTGCAAAAGGAGTTGTTCTTGTCAGTCTTATCACATTAGGGCATGTAACTTTTTTTGATTGCTTTTTAGAACATTTTTTGTGAGGTTATTTGATGAAAAATTGTACATGACAATTTTTCATGTTTTTTTGTCCTTTTTTTTCCCCCCGTCGTTCACTGTGGGGTCTCAATATTGATTAAGATTAATTGTAGAGATTAATACAGACACGATTATACCAAATATGTACGATTTTGTGTTTTATATACTTTATTTGGATTAGATATATACATTTAATAATTTAAATATTTTTGCTTTTTTTTTTTTTTTTACATTAATTTTTTTTCCAGACTTGGGCTTGAAGAAGCATTCATCTGATCGCTTGTTCAAGACCTTACACTGCAATACACTGGCGCATGCTAAGTTAGTCACAGCCGGGTCCTGCCAGGAGGAGCCGGCAGCCTCGGGGGAAATGTCGGTCTCTGGGGCTGCAGCAGGAAAGATCAGATCCCCCGATAACCTCACCGACCACGGGGATTGGATCTGATCCACGGGACATTACACTTACACACTGCGGTCAAGTAAGGGGTTAAGCACCTGGGATCTTTTCAATTTTGGGTGTTAGTGCCGGGTCTGGGCTGTGATGTCACAGCCCGACACCTAAAGGACCTGATGTCCCACAATCTTCTTCTGATGCTCCTGCGGCCCTGGACAGAGCATTAGGCGGGAGAACAGAAGACAGCAGCAGCTGCGTGGGAGCAAAACCGGAGGTAAGTAGCTGATTTTTTTTTTGGGGGGGGCTGTACACCTCTATGGGGAGGCTGTGTAAATACCTCTGGGGATAGGCTGTGTATATACCTCTGGGGGGCTTGCTATGTATATACCTCTGGGGAGGCTATGTATATACTGAGGTAGGCTGTGTATATACCTCTGGGGTAGGCTATGTATATACCTATGGGGTAGGCTCTGTATATATACTGGGGTAGGCTGTGTAAATACCTCTGGGGTAGGCTGTGTATATACCTATGGGGTAGGCTATGTATATACCTATGGGGTAGGCTCTGTATATATACTGGGGTAGGCTATGTATATACCTCTGGGGTAGGCTGTGTATATACCTCTGGGGTAGGCTGTGTATATACCTCTGCAGGGAGGGTGTGTATATACCTCTAGGGGGCAGGCTGTGTAAGTACCTCTGGGGGGCAGGCTGTGTACATACCTCTGGGGATAGGCTGTGTATATACCGATGGGGGCAGGCTGTGTATATACCTCTGGGGGAGGCTGTGTATATACTGGGGGAGGCTGTGTATATACCTGTGGGGTAGGCTATGTATATACCTGTAGGGGAGCAGCTGTGTATATACTTCTGGGGGACAGGCTGTTTATATATCTGTGGGAGAGAGGCTGTGTATATACCTGTGGGGTAGGCTATGTATATAACTGTGGGGGAGTGGCTGTGTATATACTTCTGGGGGACAGGCTGTTTATTTATCTGTGGGAGAGAGGCTGTGTATATACCTCTGGGGGGCAGGCTGTGTGTACTAGGTACTACTGGGGGTGGAGTGGCTCTGTATACTGTCTATGGGGGATCTGTATATAGGCAATTTTAAATAAACTGGGTGGTCTTATGTGGAGTACTGTATAACATTGAATTTGGATTTGTGAATTTGGGGACTGTTATAAATAAAATGTGTGTGAATATAAATTAGCTGGGCGTGATAAATATAATTCTGGGTGCTGTCGGTGACAAAAGGACGGAACAGACACACACTACAGAAGAGGCATACATCGCAGTACAGCCCAGAACATTACACAATCACACCACTACACACATTACTTACATCCATTAACTATACACAATACCACTTACTGACCCATACACGCATTACCCAGCCGAAACAATAAACAATGACACACCTACATTACCAAACCACATTACGACCAACACGACAATCACCTACCCAGTACATACACATCCTTACATTACATCACACATTACTTACACCCATCCACTTAATACACACACACAAGAACAATACACACATTACCAGCCACACACTGACCTAACTACACTCTTACAATGCCCATGCAAAACACATTACAGTTAAGGCACAAACACTTAGCATTACCGCGATACACACTACATTACAAACACTACATGACACAGACACACAGTACATTATCAAACACACTACATTACACAATACACACATTACATTACACACAGGTCCATTAACAAACACATACATTACCCCATCACCATTACACCCCGACCGATATACGATACACCATACCATAGAACGACACGACAATATACAATACAAACACACGATCATTGCACATTACAACAGCCCCTTAAGACCTTACACAACACATTCACCTAGCCTAACAATAACAACATTACATTACATACACACTACCAATATACCATATACACAACTTACACCCTACCAGGACAAGACAGCGACTAGAACATGGAGCCACAGGACACACGACAGCCGCAACACCATTACATGACACGACACACAGACGGACATCCAGACAGTACACAAGACACATACGTACCCGGACCAGACAACACAAACACACACAATAGACAAGACACACAGTACAGGGCACATTACAACCAGTACGGACACACATAACACTACATACCAACTGTTCTGGCCTCTGCTGCACATGCCCTCCAAATCCTATATTTGGAGATGACTTCTAAATCAATTATCAGGTCAGTGCCATAGAATCTGCTCATAGGCAAAGCCACAAAGGAGAGAGATCTGCTTCATGTATGGATGGTGGGAGGAGGACGTCACTAAGAGCTTCATGCAAAGTGCTGTACATTGTTCAGTGGATACTTTTCCATCCCTTATTATCTATATACTAACATCACTGTGTGTATTTTCCCTGTACTGTGACATCACTGTGTGTATAAAAATCCATGTTCTGTGACATCACTGTGTGGGTATAATACCATCTCCACCCTGTGCGGTGACATCACTGTGTGTAGTATCTCTTATCGACTGTGAACCATCATGTTTGTAATTATCCCTTGATCCCCTGCACTGTGACATCATCACTGTGTGTACCATCCTGTACTGTGACAAACAACGATCGCTGTGTGTATTACCCTGTACGTTGACACTCCCTTCCCCTGTGTGTATTATCCCTGTATCTGTGACATCACTGTGTGTTTAATCTCCTCTGTACTTGTGACAAAATCCCCCCCCCCCCAACTGTGTGTTTTATGCCCTGTACTGTGACAAATCACTGTGTGTATAATCCCCTGTTCGGTGTATACACTGTACTGCGTATATGACAGATGACAGTATGTGTGTTATACTACCTGTTAGTTGATGCATCATCCTGTGTTATCTCACTCCCTGTACTGTGACATCCACTCGTGGTGTATCACCATCCCCTGTAACTCTTGACAGTATCACGCTCGTGGTCTATTTTCATTCTTCGGTCTACTGTGACCACCTCACTGTGTAGGGTTTATGAAATTCGCCTGGTACAATGTGGACTTGACATTAATACATCAGAGATGCTGATAATGGTATAATTGAATCTCTTTTTGTTATTGTGTGTATCCGACATCACTGTGTGTTTAAACCCCCGGTCATGGCTGACATGAACATCAAACAACTTGTTTTGATGCGAGGTTTCTCATTTACCTCTCCCTGGACTGTGATCATCCATGTGTAAATTATCCCCTTACTGTGACATCCAACTGTGTGTATATCCCTGTACTTTGACATCACTGTGTGTATATCCATTTCCGGGGACATCACTGTGGGATTATCCCTGGTACTTGACGCACGGTTTGTATAATCCCTGTACTGTGACACAACTGTGTGATTATCCCCTTACTGTGACATCACTGTGTGTATAATCCAATTGCTGTGACATCACGTGTGTTTTACTCCCCTGCCTAGCCATGGGTGACTCAGTATCGTGCTTATTATTCCGTACGTGCTCGTGTACTGATCAACTCATAGTGCTGCTTAAATATAATACCTGTGTCACTGTGATGCATATCATGTTGTCTATATCCCTGTACGCTGACATCACTGCGTGTGTATTAGCCCATCGTCTGTGCACACTCGCGCTTGGGTATTCTATCCATGTAACAACTGAATGACATCTACCTCGCGTTCTGTATTTATCCCTGTACTTGTGACATAAAACTGTGTGTATTATCCCCTGTTCTGTGACATCTCACTGTGTGTATAACTTATCTCCTGGTACTGTGACATCATCTGTGTGGCATATCCCTGTACTGAGACAATCACTGTGTGTTTATCCGCTGTACTGAGCATCACTTGTATTATCCTGTACTGTGACACTCATTTTGTGTATTATCCCCTGTACTGGTGAATAACTGTGGTGATTACCCTGTACTGTGACATCACTGTGGGTATCATCCCTGTACTGTGACATCACTGTGTGTAAATCCTGTACTGTGACATCACACTGTGTGTATTGTTCCTGTACTGTGACATCACTGTGTGTATTATCCTGTACTGTGACTCACTGTGTGTTCGTACTGTTCCTGTGATTATCCCTGTACTGTGACATCACTGTGTGTGTTATCCCTGTACTGTGATGTCACTGTGTGTATTATCCCTGTACTGTGACATCACTGTGTGTATTAATCCTGTACTGTGGACATCACTTGTGTATATCCCTGTACTGTGACAAATCACGTGTCGTATTACCTGTACGTGACATCACTGTGTGTATTATATCCCTGTACTGTGACATCACTGTGTGTATTATCTCTGTACTGTGACATCACTGTTTATTTATCCTTGTCTTTACATCGACTGTGGTATATCCGTACTGTGACATGACTGTGTGTATTGGTCTCTGTACTCTGTGACATCATTTTGTGTATTATCCCCTGGACTGTGACATAACGGTTTGTATTACCCCTGTACTGTGACATAACTGTGTGTATTACCTGTCTACCTTTGACATCACTGTGTGTATTATTCCCCCTGTACTGTGACATCCAACTGTGTGATATCCCTGTACTGTGACATCACTGTGTGTATTATCCCTGTACTGTGACAGATCACTGTGGTATTATCTCTGTACTGTGACATCACTGTGTGTTATTCCCTGTACTGGAGACCTCACTGTGTGTAATTATCTCTGTACTGTTGACATCACTGTGTGTATTATCCCTGTACTGTGACATCACTGTGTGATTGATCCCTCTGTACTGGTCGACATCACTGTGTGTTTACCTCTTGTACTGGTACAACATCACTGTGTGTATAAGCATTACTAATGACCTCATGTGTATTATCCCTGTACTGTGCATAACTGTGTTGTATAATCATCGACCGTGACATACCATGTGTGATATCCCTGTACTGGACATCACTGTGTGATTATCCCTGTACTTAGAGACAATCACCTGTGTGTATTATCCCTGGTACTGTATGCATCCTGGTGTTAATCCTGTACTGAACAATTCACTGTGTGTATTATATCCGCTGTGTACTCCTGACTGAGACTACACTGTGTGTATTATCTCTGTACTGTGACATCACTGTGTGTATTATCTCTGTACTGTGACATCACTGGTGCATCTATGTTGTACTGTGTTATATCCCTGTACTGAGACATACAGCCAGTGTGTATTATCTCTGTCACTGTGACATCACTGTGTGTAATTATCTCACTGTACTGTGACATCACTGTGTGTATTATCCCTGTACTGTGACATCACTTTGTGTACTATCCCTGTACTGTAGCATCACTGTGTGTATTATCCCTGTACTGTGACATCTCTGTGTGTATTATCCCTGTACTGTGACATCATTTTTTGTATTATCCCTGTACTGTGACATAACTGTGGGTATCATCCCTGTACTGTGACATCACTGTGGGTACATCTTTATTGACATCACTGTGTGTATTATCCCTGTACGGTGACATCAACTGGTGTATTAGCCTTGTACTGTGACATCACGTGTGTATTATCTCTGTCTCTGTGACATCACTGTGTGTATTATCCCTGTACTGTGGAACTTCACTGTTGTGTATTATCCCTGTACTGTGACATCACTGTTGTATATCCCGGTACTGTGACATCACGTTGTATTACCTGTACTGGACATCACTGTGTGTATTTCTGTGCTCTGACTGTGAGCATCACTGTGTGTATTTATCTTTCTGTACTGTGACAATCACTGTTGTTATTATCCCCGTGTACTGATGACATCACTGGGTGGATATATCCCTGTATCGTGACAATAACCTGGTGTGCTATATCCCTGTACTGTGACATAATTCTATGTGTGATTATCCCGTGACTGTGACTCACTGTGTGCATTATCATTCCCTGTTACTGAGACACTCACTGTGTGTATTATCCCTGTACCGTGACATGTCCACTGTGTGCATTATCCCTGTACTAGTGACTCACTGTGGTGTATATCTCTGCTGTACTCTGTGACATCACTGTGTGATTATCTCTGTACGTGACATCACTGTGTGTATATCCCTTACTGTACATCACTTGTGTATATATCCCTGTACTGAGCATCACTGTGTGTATTCACTTACTGTCCCTGTTAATTACCCGTACTGTGACATAATCATTTTGTGGTATTATCCCTGTAACTGTGACATACTGTGTGTATTACCTGTACTGTGACATCACTGGTTATCCCTGTACCTGCTGTGGACATACACTGTGGTGTAGTATTCCCTACTGTTGACATCACTGTGTGTTTATCCTGTACTGTGATCTCACTGTGTAGTATATCTCTCTGTACTGTGACATCACTGTATGTAATTATCCCTGTACTGTACTCACTGTGTGTATTATCTCCTTGTACTCCGTGGACATCACTGTGTGATTATCCCTGTACTCGTGACCACTGTGTTTTTAATCCTGTACTTTGACTCACTGTGTGTATTATATATCCATGTACTGTGACATCACTGTGTGTTATTTCATCCCCTTACTGTGACATCACGTGTGTGATTATCCCTGTACTGTGACATCCAGAAACTGTAGGTACTATACACATGTCGACATCACGTGTGCATTATCCCTGTACTGTGAATCATGTGTGTATTATTCCTAAGATCATCTTCGCACCGGTCCTGGGGTAGAAAGACAGTATAAGCTACAACCTGTGTAAATCTCAGTTTTATTCACTTGGGTTTATAGATGGGGAAGTTCTCTTTACAATAATGGCAGGATCTGGGCAGTGGTGTCTCCACCTATAAGCAGAATGTGTTCTGGCCCAGATCCCCTGCGCCTGGGGTGTCACCCGCCGTGTGTAACTTTTCTTCTCAAATTTTTATTGCACAAACACAAAAGTACAGGAGAAGCCAAGATCCAGCAGAGAGCGAGAGCGGCTGCACATATACATATATATATATATATAGTACAGTATACTGTCATATATACGATCAGCTACAACCTCTGCTATAGCGGTCACCCAGTATGACACCACACAATGGGGTGCAGGCCGCTGTGCCATGGAGGGCAGGCACCGCGCAGGGGGACCAGCACAGATTCGTTATGGGGAACCATATTCAGAGATGTTATATCAGCTCCCATTTACACACGGTATCCGTGATTATTGTGGATGGTCGTCAGGGGTGTTCTGAGTAATTAATTAGTCATAGGAAGAAGTATATCACAGGAGAAGGATTAGGAACAATAGGAAACTGACCTAACGTGCAAAGCATCTAAGTAGCAATAATCATATTAATCACATGATCCAATTTATTGAGCCAAACAAATTCTGAGAACCTAGATCCGATAATGATGTTTCAGATTAGGTCTGGGTCCGATACAATTACTCGTCACAACAGGACATAACGTAAACATTAGACCCAACTGTGATCTACCCAATCTCTTGACGGCTCAATCGACATTGGCTTATGGCGGAGTATGTTTGAACCTAATATTCCATGGATAACCTAAATGCTCATGGTCAGGGAAGCGCTTACGAGAGGAGTAGTATAAGACCGCCCAAGGTAAGGACCCAACCCCCCCCCCCTCTCCATATGTATTTCATTTGGTCATATCATGGTGACAACTCAAGATTATCTCCCCAGGGTTCTAAACATCTCGATAGCATGTCCTCCGAAGGTCATGGTGACCTGGATGACCAAACCTTTCCCCCGATCACCAAATAACGCACACCTATATTGAAGCCTAGTAAGAAAGTTTAAATCGGACGCCTCCCCCCTTGGGTGTTATCACTGACGAGAACGATCAGATAATCAAAAACTACAATGGTCATTTCCAGATCTTACAAAATCCACAACTAAAATCGGTAATAGATCGTTGTCTCTCACCTTGTGCAAAGATCTATGAGAAGACTCAGATTGTAGCGAGGCTTGACATTGTACTTGTTACTTGATAATAGGTCCACCTACTACACTCGCCCTGCTCCATCAGCACAGCCCATGGGCTCATACGTCACTTCTCCTCACCAGTTGCCTCTGATATTCCTCATACCTCCACTCCTCCCGGGTCATCCCTGAGCGCAGCCGGGTCAGAGCATCTCCAGTGTCTTTCTTCTCCTCTCCTCGTCATCGATTCTCACAACCCAACTCTTCATGGGGTTGCCCACCATGCTCTTGATCAGAACGCCAGGTCGCTGCCTATGCCACCGCACGCACCCCCAGACAGAGAGGATGAGTATGGTGTGCAGCAGACCCAGCTGGTCAAGGGCACACGTTACCGATAACTAATATGCCAAAATGGTTTGTCCCATAATCTGGATTAGCGGGTGAACTGCTCCGGCGGAGGCATATGTTCAGATACTTCAAAATCATTAGACGCAGCTGCCTACTTTCCAGATTAATACCTAAGCTAATTTCTATTTAAGTTTTGATAGAAGGAGAGAAAATGAGGATTTAAAGAAGGTTTTTTAAAAAAAATTAATTAAAAAGTTTAGTTTTCAGTCAATGGATTTTCTGCCATTTTTAGCTGAATATTACAATCTCTAGACTTGCTGTCATGGGGAACCTTCTGGAAATGTGGAACTTGTAGACCAATGATGCTACGATCCTTAACAGAGACCCGGCCTCATCGAGGTGTCCGATAGCCCGGATGAACCCCGTGTGGCTACAGGTTGCGTCTTCGTGTCTGTGCCCAATGAATATTATGATGAAGCTTTTTACAGCTCCATGAGTGGACCTCATGAAAGTTCGAACTATCCGCTTACCACCCTCGATGTGGTTTGTTGCAATCACGACAGGTATCTTCGGCACCTGGGGCACGGCATTGAAGAGGCAAACATCCTTTTTTTATTGTTCCCTAGGAATCCCGAACGCGTTGCGCGCCTGGGCATCACCATTTAAGGCTAAACACCCACAATCATTGCCAGCACCAATTGCAGGGTGTTACCGCAGGGAGGAGCACAGAACCCCAAACCAAACTCCTGAACGGAGATCTGAGTTCAGAGCCCAAACCCACCAAACCCACATGTTCGGCCACAGACGTCGAACATTGTGGTTGGGGTCTACTCGTCCCTAATGCCTGTTCCGCTCGTGAATCCCTAAATAAGGAATATAAAGTGAGACAAAGCGCCCTACTACAATATGTATCCATCACCGCAACCTCGGGTGGGGGGTTAGCTTTGTAATTTTTGGTTAGATCCCTTGAAACGGCTGCCCACGGTTGAACATTGCCAGTAAGTTGGACCGAAACGGCACCGGGTCCACACAATGCTCATTTGCTTAACATTATTTTATTAGGACAACCGCGTTTCGGAGCTGTGCCACCTCCTCCATCAGATCTCAAATGATACTGTAACACTCTCTCCCGTGCTTTAATAATTTATAATTGCATCACATAAAATAATTGATTGCAAGATTAATCTCATACATAAACTACCGGTAATATGTATCATTATTAAAAAAGGGGACAATGTGGCATTGGATATCCACTTTTTTTCCACTTTTTACTAATATTTTTTTATTTTGCCCTTCCTTAGTTTTTGTATGGAATTAATCTGCATCAATTTTTATGTGATGTACTATATACATTTAAAAAGCACACAGAATCTTACACTTATAATTTATGATCTGATGAGGAAGTAGTTCACTCACCTCCGAATCGCGTCATCCTAATAAACTAACATTACCAATAATCTATGGTGTGACCCCATCTACATTCCCATGATCCCCTGTGCACAACTTCCTGGCACTCGCCCTTACTCACTATAGTCCTGTATACAGTTACAGAAAATGATTTTACTAATAGAAGTCCTGTAGAAAGTGGCTTCCTGCAGCATAGGCCACTATAACATGACTATGCTGCCTGTGAGCACAGGTATCTGCTAAGTATCCAGGAAATCTACTCAATATAAGTCTGTATTTATGATGGACAACCAGAGAGTTAAACTCCACCATGCATCAATAGCTTGTGGCTTAGTTTGGGATATCTTACATGAGATTGAAATAAGAATGTTTGGGAGTTGTAGTCAGGGGTGAACCTAACCTTTTGTTGCTGAAAGCAAGTGTGAGATAAAACACCCACCCCCCTTTCCGCTATATGTTTTTAGAGGGCGGATTCTCTGGGCAGTATAAACCCTGATGCTGCTATCAGATGAATAGAGAGATTTTTAAGGTTCTACGACCAGGATGAAGGATTGTAAACCAAGTTACTGACATCTGATCTGTGGCCCCCTCTGCCAGGATCCACTTTTCTTTAGCTTCCTAGGCCCTTGTTTTTTTACGAATAAAGGCTTTGAAAATATGCATATTAGCCTCAGGGGCTCCAATGTTTTGCCTCATTTGCTATTTTAAAATCCATTTTTGGTAAAAAAAAAAAAAAAACAGGTTAAGAAGCTAAAAGGAGCAGATAGATCCTACCGAGGGAGGCACAACCCTGTATGTCAGTGTGCTTGGTTTACAATCCTTCATCCTGTGGTAGATTTCCATGCTTTGTAGCAGGTGGATGGCCCCCTCTTGATGCCTCCCATCTGTTTTTGCAGGTGCTGCTGCTGCCTGAGCGAGAGGCTCCACTCACTTGCTGGAATGGTGCAGTTTTGTATGAACTGGAAAGGCATGGTTGGAACTATTGAATTATCGCTTAATATATTATACAGCACAGGACCAGATAATAAGGAAGGGTTTTGTGCCCCTGTACTTCCCCACTGTCCAGAGCAGGTCCTCATAACCTGTACATTGGTACGTACTTACTCCCCTTGCGTCGTGGGACCCCAACCAACAACCGAATCCTAGGGGTAACCGTCATTCCAGTCTCTCTTAAGCCACTGTTCAGAGGGCGTAACGTGCCCTTATGGATGCAAATCCTATTCCGACCAGATCACTGTGATGCTGTAAGGTCAGGTCAACAGCCGGGATCAGAGTTATGGAGACATAACGGTGTCCTGAACGTGAAATTAGACCATTGCACATGCGAATAGGGTTAGAGATTCATTACTTAATTGGCCCTATATGAGGATTATGGATATATAAATATTGCTGCATTCTAAGGGACTTGTTTTTTGCAGGACCAGCTGTATTTTATATAGTCCAACACTGCATTACCATAATAAGGTAAGACCAATCCAATCATACAGGCCTCATTATATAATAACGGGCAGTATGGCCGCTAGCACTGAGGTCCGACTATGGAAGGCCACCACCAGGACTGTGATCTCTACTATAGATAGCAGCTCCTGATGACTCGTCTCTAGACATTGAGTCAGTGAACGGTTGTATTTTCAGATGTAAGTCCCCATTTGCATGCGGACCACCGAGCATCACCTTATCACAGATCTCTACAAACTATTTTTACCGTCGCTCGTAGAGGAGGAGGAGGTTCCCTTAATTCCATCATTTGCATTAGTCGCTTTCTAATTAAATTACTCGCCGTTTCGCAGAAAGTTGGGGGATATTCTGTAATCCCAGATTATCAGCCATCATTTCACAGAAATTAACTCTCCTTATGAAATGAAGACGAGCGGAGGCCAACGATGGAGCGTTCTCATACGATGGAGCGTTGTCTGTCGGCGATGGCAGGTGTAATACGGGAGGCGGTTTTAGGATCCTGAGGCCGCGTTGACTCCATAGTGTCAGGGAGAGCAAGAGGAACTAACTATAATGTATACAAAAAACACAGGAAATATCCATCGTTTCAAAGATTTATTTTTTGTTTAAAAAAAAAAAAAACGAAACATTTTGCTAAATTTACAGAACTGATCTCCAAAGAACCGCGGTGAAGCCGTTCGCCTCCTGTAACACCGGTAGTGTCTGACGACAGACAAGAATATGGGAGGCGACACAATATGAGGACGGGTTTAATTAAAGGGATGAGTATTGGCGCAGACACTACTTGTAGGGAATTTATACTACTTGTGCCGTTGCTGGTGTAATACAGGCAGCGCTGCTTATTTTAGACTTTTGAGTCTCTGGTTAGGTTGTTGTCGCTCTTAAAGGGGCGTATGACATTCACTCATATTGGGCAGTTATTTCTTTTACTTAAAGGAACCATCCAAGCAAAATGATTGGCTGTTTTTTTTTGCCCAACACTCAGTCGCGTAGGGGGTATAATAATTATCAAGTGTTCTTGGATCCCGGGAGGTCCAAACTATCAGACGCTCCAATGAGAAGACACAAGGTATCCAGTTGCCAACTTGGGAAAACCCCTTTAAGCATTAGCAACTGTCGATCAGCTCATGACTTAAGGGTGTTCAAATACATTTTGGAGGGATTAAGGGGAACCCTAACAAAGGACCACCCCCCACCCACCTCAACTTAACCGAGAGAACATTTGTTAATCTTTACTATCCAGCGCCCTTGTAGAGGACATGCAACAAAGGACCACCCCTTTAACAAAAGTTATGCCTCAAAGGACCACCCCTTTAACAAAAGTTATGCCTCAAAGGACCGCCCCTTTAACACAAAAGTAATTTCTCCATTCACCCTCTGAGGTGCCCCGATTACCAGAGTCTCAGCTGGCAAGTAAAACCATAGAATAAGACGGCACATGGTTACGCAGGGTCTGTCGGTGCTTCAGCGCTACCTCTTTGGAGTCTATATAACCCAATAGAACATTTGGGACAACCCTCTTGGCCTTCATATGTAATATAAACCTATATAAGGCCCAACACTCATCTAGATCAGAGGTTTGCCAATGGCGCAAGAAATCGCCCAGATGTCCATCATCATCATCACTGTGTCCACGAGAAGTTCTAGTTCCAGAAGATAAAATCCAAGAATTGATAACATTGTTACTTTAGACAGCGCCACCACTCTCTATAGGCTGTGACTGATATTACAGCTCAGTCCTAAAAACTTCAATGGTGCAGAGCTGCAATAGCAGGCGCAGCCTATACATAGTAGTGGCGCTGTTGCCATCATAATTTTCAACCCCTTAAAAAAAATATATATATATTATCATTGCCCAAAATATGGAATTGTGGCAGTGGTGCTATACACAAGCGGCAGACACTTGAGTCAGGGCAGGACGATCTATGTATAAGGGTAATTGCTGTACATTGTCTACAGTGATAAAAGTGGAGCTACACGTGTCACTGGAGATGAGATGTAGCATTAAGGCAGCAAAAAAAGACATTAAACACACAAAGTTCTGGTCTATATTTCATGTCCCACAGGTCCATTGTCAAGGAGATCCAGCAGCAAGGACAGACGTATGGATGACGACGGTCTCATCACCGTTACAATATCTGGAATATTTCTGTAATTCTGATAAAGAGCTTCATATCTTCCACCAAGCAAAAAGTTAAATTCTGTCTTCCTGCAGTCACCACCAGGGGGAGCTTAAAGGAAATCTACCATCAGAATCCATCCTGATAAACCAGGGACACTTACTCATATAACCAGGTACAGTGACTTTGGTATCTTCTTACATGTGTTATCCATGGCCTCCTTCCTTCTAAAATCAACTTTTATAATTATGCTAATTAGCCAGAAATGCCCCTCCGTGCTGTAGCGTCACTGGTTGTTCACTGTCTACCCTTCTGCTCCATCAGCACGTCCCTCTCTGTCTGCTGTAATCTTACAGTGGAAGGGGAGAATTGCTCCTGAACAGTTTAACAGCCTGCGAAGCTAAGCATGGAGGGGCTCTGTTAATGCCCCTCCCCATTATTTATAATCATTAGCATAATTATAAAAGTTGATTTTAGAAGGATTGAGGCCATGGATAACAAATATAGGAAGATTACCACAGTACGGTTGCCTGGATCTATAAGTAAGTGCCACCGGTTTATCATGACCCATTATGATGGTAAATTTCCTTTAAGGTTAAAGGGGTTGTAACACCAATGACACACCTGCTATTCATTGGACATCGGATAAGTAATCATATCATTTGGATGCCCATTAATCAGAAGAACGTGGAGCCAAAATTCCCCTAACTCATACCTATAAATAACACCCAAGTCATCATGTGTGATTACCACTTTGAACCCCAAAAAAGTAACCATTACCCTAACCGATGGCACCCTTAACTGTTTATTGGACACTAATCCCCCCCTATACTGTGGATTTGTGGTGGTAGAAACACTTTAATGTATATCAGTATACAAGTAAGCTCTGGAGCTCCCCCTAGTGGTGGTTGCAGGCGGTCAAAAATGTACACATTTCCTATTAGAACTATGGAGGTTTACATTTTTTTAATGTAAACAGTTAAAAATAAGAAAATATTTTGTTAACACGGGACATTCAAAACTAAACAAAAACTCAAAGTCTACAACGCGGTGGCAGTGGGGTTGGTTCACACTGGACTGGATCACGGCAGCAAAATACAATGAGGGTATAACAGCCAGAGATGTTCTATAGAAGAGGGGAGGGGGGGGGGGGGGGGGGCTAGTGCCGGACCTCTGGCTGTTATGACAGTCCCATACAGCACCGGTCCAAAATATGGAGGGAAATTTTCACACATTGTCACATATTATACATTTTTGTAGGTTTCTTTGGATCGTCATCGGAACCAACCCTTGGCACAAGTGACTTAAATCTGCCGACGCCAGTTGTAGAGACTGGTAACACTTCTGATTTGCTAATACTGGACTTGAGATTGGCGAGTGTTAGTATAAATAAAGCTGTTGAGTCATGAACAAAAAAAAAAAAAAATTATTTTTTTTTAAATGTAAGTCTAAGCTAGGACCATATCACGGGCTGATAGCACGTCGGCTCTAATCCACTACAGTCGCAAAATTTTTAGCCTCCAAAAAATGTACAAAGTTTATTATTTATTTTTTTTTTTTTAGGTCATGACGTGACAAAACTTTATTTATAAAAACAACCCCTTTAAAAACGCGACTTAAGTGGTTTTCAGTCAAAATGTCGTATCAAAAATTGCAACAGAAGAAAAAAAAAATCCATTAGAAAATCGACATCAAACGAGCACTTTTAGGGGGGGATTAGGACATTGCAACGAATATGGAGGGGAAAAAAAATGATAAAAAAAAAAAAAAAAAAAAGTTTTGCCCTGAGTTATAAAGGGTCAAACACATAAAAATGTACAAGATGTTAGCGCGATGAGATGAAAGATGGCGGGTGCTCCTATGGACGAATTTTTAAAAAATAGATTTTAAAAAATAATATTTCTCTCTTCCTCCCATCCCCCGCATTTATGGCCGTTCTTCAATACACAGAAGTTCTCTTCTCCCCCCCCCCCCCCCAAAAATTCAATAATTTAACCTATTCGAGCCAAACTAAAGTCCCTCATGTACAATCGTAGGCCGGGCACAGCGAGGAGGGCGCGTACAAGGCATCGCTTATTAAAAGAACTTTTTGGCTGCTGCTTCTTGTTGACTTCTGGGAAAAAAAAACACAAGAGTAAAGGGTTAATAAAGTGCATTAATTCTATCAAATCCTGTCAGCACAGTCAGTAAAAGAACTGCAAAAAAAAAAATTCACTTCATATTGTAGCAGCTTCTCCAAGTGCTCCGGGGGCGGTTCCTCACACTGCTGTGCTCCTAACTCTCTGCACAGCAGCTCCCCTCTTCTTGTTAGATTACTGCGGCAGTTACTCAAAGCAGTCTGCTACAGCTTTAACTCAGAGCAGAGAGGATGAGCTATGAAGTGGCACAGCAGTGTGAGGACACCCCCCCCCAGAGCACTTGGAGAAGCAGCTACAATCCTGGTATGCAAATCCATACTTCCAGTTCTGCTGCTACTAACAACAACACACACACCTATCATCTCCCCAGGGACAATGCCCAACACTGGCTGCAGGGAGCAGTGAGCACAGCAGTGTGAGGACACACCTCCAGTGCACTTGAAGAAACTACAATCCTGTAGTGCAAATCCATATTTCATAGTTATGCTGCTACTAACACACACGTATTGTTTTCCCAAGGACAATGGCAAACACAGGCTGCTGGGAGCAAAGAGCACAGCTGTGCGAGGGGAACACCCCAAGTGCACTTGGAGAAGCAATAACAATCCTAGAACAGAAATCCATATTTTGCAGTTCTGTACTGACCGCGGTGTACGACCGGACATTCCAGGATTGTAGCTGCTCATAGTTAAATGGGGGCGTATCCTCACTCTGCTGTGCTGCATTGAGCTGCTTCATAGCCCCTCCCCCCATGCTAAAGCTGTAGCAGACTTTTTAGTTGAATACTACAGCAGTCACTCAAAGCAGGGGGGGGGGAGGAGCTGTGCAGAAGCATAACACAGAATTAGGAGCACAGCAGTGTGAGGAAACGCCCCAGTGCACTTTAAAAAAAAAATTAAATAAAAACAAATTTTCTCTGTCCTGCTGCAACCTAGAACATACATAGAGAGGCAAGTTTATTGCATCAATATTAGAGCTCCCCCCACCCCCCTCCTTAATACATAAAACCGCAGCGGTAATCGCGCAATGTACGGATAAACTGCGCTGGAATCTCATGGAAAAATGTACATTGTATCCGATGTATCTATGCACAATGCTGGAGGAATGTGCGGCTCTCACTTGTACATGATGTATCCGATGAATAAGACGCTCTGCACGGCTACGAAGATAAAGAAGTGCGCCGTAGATAGACACGAGGGGACCGCAACCTCAGGACACTTCTGCTTCTCGTGCGGCTGAAAAGAACAGAAAAAAATATAGGAACCATTGTTATTTACCATCAGAATGAGAAGGTCACACATTGTGCCGGAGTTTACAATCCACACTTCACAGCTGCTGGAACAATGGAGTGCGCTGAAGAGCTGAAGCCCCTTACATTTCTCCAACAATTTCAGGTCGGAGATCACAAGGAGTTAAAAAAAAAATAAAAAAAATTAAATAAAATAGAATTGGACTGGATTTTTATCCGCAGCTCACATTTCCGGTTCTGTAGATCTCAGAACCACAAGCCTGATGTGTACTAAAAGAGGAGATTCTTATCTTTAAAGAGGCACCAGCATCTTGTTCCTAGAATCACTTCCTACATCTGGTACCAGAATCAGCTTCTTGGGGAATTGAGGATGTGTCCCTTCTGCTGCTTCCAATCTGTGGTTTCAGGACCTTCGGAGGACCTTTAAAAGGTCCTGAAATGGCTCTTGTACATGTGTATCGAGAGCAGGAACAGATGTACGAGGATTTCATGGATGAAGCTCCTCCTCTTTTTGGTGGGTGGTTTGGGTGGCCATGGGCCCCCTAGAAGGCTTGGGCCCCGGGCTATCGCCTAAACCACCGATATTATAATCCACTACTGAATGGGCACCACCTTACCAGGTTCTTCTGTACCAGGGTCTCGATGTCCCTCTTCACCAGGTGCAGATGTTCTTTGATGTCATTGAAGTGCTGCGTGTTCTCATAGCCGGCCGCGCCCGCAGCGTTTCCGGACGCCAGTCTTAAGGCTTCGCTCATGGAGTTCCTTTAAGAAAATTTACAATGCTTAAATCTCCTTGTATGTACGTTCTGTGTGTAAAGCAGCGAGTAAATTATCTGCACATTATCACAGACTGGTAAAGTTCAACCTCCACCTTGTAGAATCACATAGTGATTTATATAGCGCACACAGATTCCGCAGCGCTGCACAGAACTTGCCAATTCAGTCCCTGACCCCAATGGGGCTCACAATCTAATCGACCTACCAGTATGTTTTGGAGTGTGAGAAGAAACCAGAGGACCCGGAGGAAACCCACACAAACACGGAGAGAACATACAAACTCTTTGCAGATGTTGACCCCGAGACTTGAACTCAGAACCACAGCGCTGCAAGGTTGTAAAGCTAACCACCGAGTCACTGCGCTGCCATATATAATATACTAGATGTACCTATGTGGCTCTATGGCACTCAATGGGATCAGGTGCAATACCACACACAACCTGTGACCAGGTGGGGGCGTTGTGTGTCTCCTTTTCCCAAATTTCTTACTTTCACGTTCACCTACCTATCCCAGATTCTGAAGATAAGTCCTGTATATTAAATTTCTGGCCAATCCCTTTAAATCGGAGTCTTTTTTTAAGGTATTGTACATTCCTTTGTGCTGCAGCCGGAGACCAGAGAAATGTAAAAGCTTTTCCCCCAAAAAGAAAATTAATGCAGTAGTGCAAGAAATGAAGAGGCTTAAGGATAAGGAGAAGATTTAGGGCTAAGGTCCAAGATTACATTTCACATAAGAGGAACTCATTTCCCATATGTGCCGCTCCGGGTCCTGGAATATGGTGCCCCCCCCCCCTCGGGTGATGACCCCCACCCTCACCGCCTGTCATTCTGCTGTTACTATAGAAGAAGAAGAAGACACAATGTAATTAATCCGGGGGTCCGCGGAGGGTCCGGGGGAGGCGGCGGCCGCTTACACAGATCTGTAACGTGATCGGATCAGCGCGCGGACATGCCGCTTAATCAATATGCTCGCGTCGCTCAGCCGCCCGGTTACGCTGCGTGTTTGGTTTCTAAGGAGATTAAGGTCTGTAACGGGAATATTTATCATCAGGGGGGGATTTTATTTATTTTTTAATCCTTTTTCTACTTCTGGCAAAAAAGACACAAAAGAGAAAGAAAAAAAAAAATCCCCAGTAACGGAATTTATTCCCGAGATTCTCATAGGTGGGAAAGACGGAGGGGGATCTGCCGCAGGGACAAAGACCGACATCACAACTGGGGCAACGCTCTGCAATGATTAGTGATAAGAAGCATCCTACATCCTTAAAGGGGTTGTCCACTTTCTGCAAATAATAGGTTTGTGTAATGAAAAACGTATCAAAATATTTTCTGTATCAGTTCCTCACACTTTTCTAGATCTCTGCTTGCTGTTCTTCTATAGGAAGCTCCAGTGTTTACTTCCTGTGGATATAAAGTGGTCCCCAGTCATGTGATGTCACACAGGTGCACAGCTTGTTATATCCCTGGTCATGTGATGTCACACAGGTGCACAGTTGTTAATATCCCTGGTCATCGTAATATCACACGGTGCACTGCTTGCATATCCCTGGTCCATGTGGATTCACCAGGTGCACTGCTTGCTTTATATTCCTGGCCATTTGTCACACAGGGCATCACTTCGTTATATCCCTGGTCATGTGAAATGTCACACATTCACGTGCTTGCTATTCCCTGGCCCTTTGATGTCACCGGGTTGCACTGCTTGCTATATCCCGGGCCATGTGTGTCATACAGGTGGCACTGCTTGCATATTCCTGGCCATGTATGTCACACATGCACATTATGTGATGTCCGGAATAAACAAACACCTCTCTGTGTGAGTTGACGCACCTTGCACCTATTCAGAGAACGCAGCACACAGTGTAGGACACGTCCCACTACACTTAAGGAAACCTACCTACCACTTGAAAGTGGCGGTTTCCGATGGCAATACCGGGCACCACACAGGTGAGATCAGGTGAGCGGTGCCGTAGCTTTTTTTGTTAGTGTTTTAAAACCGCGGTATCGCGGTTTAAAAACACTTTTAAACTTTATTAGCCGGCGCAGGGATGTTAAGCGCTCGGCACTTCCCATGCGCACTGCTCTCCTTCACTTCCTATGTATCCGCTGCGCATGGTCGCCGCAACGTAACCCGAGCGTGTACCTCCCTGCGCCAGGCTATAAAGTTTAAAAAGTGTTTTAAACCGCGATCACCGCGGTTTTAAACACTAACAAAATAATCTCCGGCCCCAGCTCACCCTGAATCTCACCCTACCTGGTGCCGGGTTTTTCTTCTCAACCCTGCCCTTCAAGTGGTAGCTTTCCTTAGAAGCTACAATCCTGCAGCAAGATCCATTATTCACGTTGTGACTAACTGCAGGTTCTATTACACGTCTCTCCCATTGACCAATACATAACACTGTCGTACTGCATGGTCCCCCTGCTGACAGGTTCCCTTTATAATGTTATTATATAGAGGCCAGTTTGTACTTTATACAGCCGACAGTCTCTAAGTATGCGAGCCGTCAGGAGACGACAGGGAGCTTACAGGTATTTTTCGTGGTGAAATAGACAAGCTTCATGCCCGGAGTTTACTAGTAATACAAAAAATCCCCGGGCAGAAAATATTAGATATTAACTTTATTAAACTCTGAAGTAACGAGCAAAAAAACCACCAAGAAGACAAGCATCCGGCAAATCGGTGCCGGGAACTATTACGGGGGGGATCTAGGCAGCGCACGGCACTTGTAAGGAGATGCTCATATGGCGCTAAGCTGCCCCCGCATATTAAGGAAACTAACACGACCCCCCATCTCAATTGACTGACTTCGACCGAAGATTGGAAGACATATTAATGGAAATTAATAAGATATATATCTTCAGGGAGCGATGACCACATAGTGACCGGCCAATGGGGCAGCCGGGTCCTAGTGGGGGTGGGGGGTGGGATAGCCGCGCTCGGATACTACGGATCGCTCCTACATTACTGTTGTGGTTCGTTCTGATATTCGGTGTTCTTTAAAAGGGGTGGTTAAGGTTCTGCGATTTGAGCTGTTGGGATAGGTGCTATGATTCGTTCACAAGCGCCATGCACTAGAGTGGCTTCGACTTGGGTTGCAGCTCAGCCCATTCACTGATGAGAACGAGTGCACACGTGACGGACGGCTGTCTCACCATGAGCGGATTATGGTAGGTCATTTAAAGGGTTTCCCACTAAACAGGTTAGGGGCTAAAACTTGCTATCCGGGGGGGGGGAGGGCGTGGTTGACGATTGGGATCTCTGTCGTTCCATAAGTAAGGAGCACAAACATACATGGCCACGTGCTCAGCTCATCAGGGGCACGTACTCGGGGACTGAGGTGTACTTGGAACCTCATCGAGACCCTCTTCTCGTGATCTGTGGGGGTCCATCACCGAGACCCCATGGATTCAGCAGTTAGGCCATACCACAGCTTAGGGCCTAACATTGTTTAGGGACAACCCCTTTAAATGGACCCATTAAGTGAATACTATCTTCACTTTAAGATAAAGGTGGCTCTCCCAGGCTTCCTTCTCCCATTCAAACGCATGTCATGTCCCAGGAGTGATGTCCTCTAATGTCCCTTTTACTTGCAACGTCTATGACAATGTAATATCTGATCAATGAATCAACTTCTAACCACCCCTCATACTCCATGGGCTACTGTAGTTCATTGATCCGATACATACAAGGGGTAGACACTTGTCCAGTGGTTAAAGATCTTAGATGACATCACACGTTCACATGAGGAGTCATGAGGTAATGCGGTAGGGCTTGTTAGGATTCGGCCAAGCAGAAACCAACTAGATCTGGCTGTAACCAGGCAAGATGAAAAAAAACTTAGAATGTTATGGGGGATGCTGGAGGAACAACGTGACAGACTAATGAGGCTCTATGTGGTAACCCATCACTAGCTGGATTTGTAAGAAATATGCAGACAGGTTCCTTTAGAAAGCACAATGCCAAAATTCTTCACCTTATTTCACGACGTCTTGAAAACCTCCCTGACCAACCAGTCAAGGCATTCAAGATTCCTTTGAAGAGGCCTAGACGAGAATATTGAGTTTAAAGGAAAATCAACCATTTGTTTATGCATTTGAACCAAACATACACATACTGCGAATGCTGTTCTAAACTGATGCAAACATATCTGTTTAAATCCTTGTACTGGAGTAGTTTGCTAAAAAAAAAAAACCCATAAGTTCAGGACTTGGGCAAGCTGGGAGCCCTGCTTCCGTACATAAAACACCATTCTTCCCATACAAGAGCATGCCTGACTAATTAAAACGCGGGTGACGACTCATAACAGCAGGCTGGGGGGGGTGGGAGATGTAGGGTTACTCTCGCCTTCGGACAACCACTCAAGTTGGATGATGTATTCTCTTCTTATGCTGGCAGGACAAGACTGGAAGCAGTGCAGAATTAGGTGGAGGAGAAGCCGCAGCGGAGCGACAGTTTATAACCGTTTTTTTTTCAGCCAAAACTTCCCTCAGTTCAGGATTAAAACAAGAATATGTTTATGTTATGCTCAGTGTCGCTCACGACAGCAATTCAAAATGATATAAAGCGCAAATAGTAGATTTCTGTATGAAGTAGCCAATTATTCCCTTTTTAACAAAACTTTGCAAAAATGAATGGATACAAGTCGCCTATAAGAAAGAGTGAGGAAGTGAGAGCCACAGGGGTGTAGAGTGGCTGTACCTTCTTTCAGTAATACCCCTTCCTTCTCATCCTGCCTCTCCATCACCTATCCTGTTTCTCTCGACAATTGCATCTTGCTAACGCAAGACGGAAGCTCATTGATTACACAGAACGTCTATGGAGAGGGGATAGGAGGCTCATCATGTGCAGTACGGTCATGATAGGTCATGTTTTTAGAGGAGGCGAGACGCACTGCAGATAATAGTCTCTCCCATTCCAGGTAATAACCGCCCTGGTACCCGGCAGCGTGTTTTTCTGCAGCGCTCTCAGCCTGCGCCTCCTTGGTATTTGTCCGTCAGTCGACCGCGTTCAGTAGCTGCGCTGCTTATCCTAGTACAGTCCAGTTGCCGGTTCAGCGGTTGTGAGTTCCAGGTGAATGCGGTTTGGCCTTCGAAGATCTGCCGGAGCTCCGATCATTACAGACTCAAACAGTCGTTCCACTAGAGCGGGGGAAATAAAAAGAAGGTTACTACTTTATTTTAGTTGTTTTGAGGGTGCCAGTTCGTGTTCCAGGTTCTCAGCCTTAGCTACATTCACACCACGGGCGTATTGGGGACGGCATACCGCGTGTGAGACGATGCGGCGCACGGTGCCCATTGGGAGCGTGTGGTGCAGCACATGTGCGACAACGTACCGTTTCCCGTAGCCTGGAAGAAGATAGGCATGTCCGTGTTTGCCTGGAATTGGCGCAGGTGCGCATTTCGCTATGGAGATGGGCGGGGGTGGCGTCCTCTCTCCTCGCGGGTTGCACTAAGTGTGCCCGACGTGCAACACGTTATGGCGGGCACACATCGTGTGGATGTCTCCCCACTACCAGAGAATGACCTGCCCAACCCTGTTGCTGCGCCCCACCAATCCATCCACCCACCCACGCTAACTTTGCATAATATAAATAGAATACAATTACCTCCTCATCCCCAAAGTCGTGGGACAAGGGAAGATTCAGGTGGACAAGTGTGTGACCCTATTAGGGTCTTATGCTTCTTCCTGGTAAACGTTTTGATGGTGTCAACCCTTTAAGGTGATATAGTCTAGTGGCTGGTGTATACATCCTGGGTGCTCGTCAGCGTCCCGGTGCTCTTATTCGTATGTCATCTTTACTCCTTTCTCCACTCTTGTTGGAAGTTTGTCAACTTGCCTCCTGGCTGGTACTGTCTTCTCTCCTTTCTGTCCTGCCCTTGGGATGTCCCCATCCGCAGGAAGCTGATGACGGAGCCAACATTTATAAAAAAGTTACCTTTCTATACTACAAAACCTAAACCTATAGACGGGTGGAGACTAAGAGAAGCCCTACAGTTATCACACAACCAGCACATCCCTCACGACAACTTACCTTTATCTTGCCGGGCTCGCTGAAGTGTGCAAGCATGGGTAATGCAAAGCAAAGGATAGAGAGGAAAACTACCGAGCGGAGACGCATATTGTTAGGGGACGCAGTATACACCGTGACTAACTGCCGAGTCGTCAGTGTGATACCTGCTTAATACAGACCGGAACATAACGTGTAAGAACGGTTAATACTGACGACCGTAATGGTTAACGGGAAACCTGACATCATGAGACCGTACTTGTCGACACCCGTACCGACCGAAAATACCTGTAGTGCCGTATGGGTGAACAATGCGGCATACTTGGTACTAACGTCATGCCGACCGAACCGTAGGCTAGCCACGTGTATTACACCGTGGTACATCACATGACCGGGAACAGACCATACACCCGTAACTGTAGGGTAAACGTGTATTCCCCGTTTGTCATCCTTGACCGGGACAACCGCTGCAAGTAGTATACATTACTCCCGTCGGGTATCCTCCCGCCACCGAACTGTATGACCGTGTAGTTACCCGTGTTCCCTACGGACACATACGAAAGGGTACCGGTGTTACATTCACATACGCGGACACCCCGAATGTATGCTACGGTCAACACCGTACACACTGACGAGCGAGAACCTAGTACCTGTACGAACGTCGTATTCCTGTTATACATGATCGGACATCTGTGTGACGTTCCCCCCTGTTAACATCACAGAGGACCACTTCACTGTAGTACGTGTTTCACCCTTGCACGCAAGCCGAACGAACGGAAGTGATACTCCGTACAAGCGGTCTGACCTATGACGTAGGTATTACCCGGTGTTACATAGAGGAGATATACCGAGACGTTGATCTACACTCCAGGGGAAGTGAGACATGACGGGCACCCAATGAACTAGAAGCGCCCTCCCGTGAGTGTAAACGTGTATTACACCCGTGTGTACATCACATGAACCGGGAACACCACAAGATTACCCTGTCGTGAACGTGATTACACCCGTGGTACAAAAAACATACAAAAATTACCGGGACAACGATACCTGTAGGTGAAAGCGTATACACACCCATGTGTACCATCACATGACCCGGGACAACACCACGAATACCTTAGTTGTAACGCGTGATTATTCCCCTGTGTACATAACAAGACCGGGAACACGGATACCTGTAACTGAACTGTATTACAACCGTGTGTACATCAATGACGGCGACAACAAAACCGAACCTGTAGTTTAACGTTATTCACACCACCGTGTGTATCACAGTGACCGAGTAGACACACGATACCTGTAGTCCGCTTCATTACCACTTGTGTACAAACCATGACGTTGACCCGACAACCCGATACACTAGTGTTGTAAACGTCGTATTACACCCGTGTGTACATCACATGAACGCGGGACATCAAAACCGATACCTGTAGTGTACCGTAGTACAACACCGTGGTACATACACTGACACGGGACACGATACACGTAAGTAACCCCTCACCCCGATACCTGTAGTACGACGCTGTTATCATACACACCCGGTATCGCCGGAGACACCTGACCCGATACGTCTGTACGCTGTATCTCCCTCCCGTTGTGTACATCACAATGACCGCGGACAATCGATACTGTAGTGTAAAGTCGTTTACATGTTGAACACTGTACCGACCTGATTGTAGTTGTACATACTGTGTACTCACATGACCGGGCACAAAAGCGATACCGGTAGTTTAACGTGTTATTACACCCGTTTGTGTAACATCATATGACCGGGGACCCTATACCTGTAGTGTAAGGTATTACAAACCCGTTGTATACATCACATGACGGAGGACACCTGATACCGTAGATGTACCAGTGCTATTACACACGTGTGTACATCACTGGGCCGGACACCGATACTGGTAGTGACCGTGTATTACTCACCCGTGTGTACATCACATGACCGGGACACCGATACCTGTATAGTGTAACGGATTACACCCGTGGTAACTCACATGACCGGGACACTAACAAAACGATTATGTAACGTGTATTCAACCGAGTGTAATAAATGACCAGAACTAATGATAGTTACAAGTGATGTAACAACCCGGTGTACATCACAACCAGAGCCAATACTGTCATGTAGTTAAGTTTATTACACCCGTGTGTCACATCACATGACCACCCGGGACACCCTGATACCTGTATATTACACGTGTCATCTAACCCAAAGCAAGACTATTACCGCGGGCTAGTGTGCGCGTATCACAGAGACCTGTGGGCATGTAATATTTCAAGCACCAGAACTCATCCTTGTCGGGTGAACGTGTAAACGGGTAGTATACCTGTGTCGATCACGATACACGTATGGGGATGATATGTATCGTCACGGTATTACACCCGTGGTGAGCGCAGTACATCCACATGATCCCTGGGTTCCGTGTTTACAGCCGTGGTCATCAGACGGCTGATCCCGGAGTGGCCGTACATTACACACGGGTACATTGACAGGGACCAAAGTTCACTCTGTAGGACGCTTTCATACGGAGCGTTATACGGGGGACGATACACCTCATAAAAAGTATCTTAGTCCAACTATCACTGATAAAATGGAAGGATGCCTTGTATAGGCTCCCAGTGAGGAGGGACTATAGAACCTATAACAACAGTCGGTTTTTGAAGTGATGTATCACAGTTTACTGATTGGATTGCGATTACTCCACACCCACCCCCTGTTTGCACCACCATATTAACGCTTATCATAAACAATTAAACCGGGGGACTTCTGATGGTCACACCTCTGTAGTGTACACACGGAATATTTACCAAACCGATGGCATAAGAGGGAACAGATTAGGAAACGTGGATTGAACACCGTTTGTCATCTTTGGAAAGGTCTGCACATTGAGTGAGATCTATCTCTCCTGGTAGGTCTGGTGGGATATATACCGAAGTATACCTTGTCTGGGTCGTTCTGTTGTTCAGAACATTTGCAAGAATGAATCCCCCATCGGAGGTGAAGGTCCACCCCACGCTTTAGGACCATTTCCTAAACTAGGAGAAGAAAAGAATGCGAAGTAACCACAGAGATAACGCTAGTGCGAACAGGAGTGGTCCTCTCGCAGCACGGTTCAGCGTGGGAGGCCAAGAGGACTCCTGTCAGCGTTCTGGAGAGACCGGACCACCGAACAGGGATACCGTACGTGAAAAATGTCTCCCCTTGACAGTACGCACAGGCAAGATGTGTCCGTGCGCTCTCTGGAGATTAGACAGGATGTACGAACTTAATCATACGATAAGTACTGTCGATAGGACCTGTACACCGGGCCCCACTGACACAGAGCAGAGCTGGTTCTGAGTATATGATACGCTGGTACTACAGTCAATCTTACTGATTACCGGTAGTGATTGTCGATGTGATCGATCCAGTACTGCACCAACAGAGATAGCCCCAGTGCATTTGGTATCAAACACTGATGTTAACGCTCGATCATAACAGGAAGACCAGGTAAGTCTGTCTGTACTGTACTTCGAGGGTAGCACCAGCAGTCATTATGAGCCGGACTCAATAATACAATGATTATTTCAAAAAGGAAGAAGGAAAAGGACTGTCATCGTAGAAGAGTTTACATTTGAAGTGACTGTGCATCATGAGCCGAACTGAACCCTGGAGTTGGAGCTGAGGGATAATACGGATGTAACTCAGTACTGCTACTAAGGTTCTATGTCCTGATGTACAGCCTACCAAGTCTATGTAGTGAATGCAGCCGAAATACGAGGTGAACTGAGGATCAGTCACACGATAAAGTAGGACCATTGTCTCAACAGTGACTGACAGCAGAACTGTGAGGCCGCAGAATTTCTGGGGTTATATACAGTGCTCAGATCCGTACAGGATTACTCTTTGATGTCACAGCTCTGACCAGGAGAAGTGAGTGACATTGGGGTTTACGTGCGAAACCAGAACAGAAGTACAAGGATACAGTGGAATGCCAATGTATAGTACACAGTGCACGCCAGCACAGAATAGTGGAGCCTCTGGATATAAACAGGATGTTAACTAGGTCAGCTGACAAGGAATAAGTTTCTGTATGTACATCGGTGACTGCACCGAGCCCAGAATAGTGAGTCAGCTCTGGGGTATAATCAGGATTGTAACTCAGGATCGACGATAGGAAGTAATTCCAGGTATGTACAGAACAGACTGCACAGCATCAGATAGTGATGCAGCTCTGGAGGAAATACAGATGTTAAACTCAGGACATACGGAAGTAAGTCATGTATGTACACAGTGACTGCCCCCTCAGCAGAATAAGGTGAGTACGCTCTGCAGTTATAATAGGTTTGTAACTCCAGGATCATTAAGGATAGTAATGTCATGTATGTACACATGACGCACTAGAGCAAAATAGTGAGTCAGCTCTGGAAGTATAATACAGGATGTAACTCGGATCAGTACAGGCATAAGTAATGTCATGTATGTACACACGGATGCACCAGCAAATTGTGAGACGCTCGGTGAGGTATAATACAGATGTTAACTCAGGATCAGTACAGGATAAGTAATGTCCATGTATGCTACCCACAGTGACTGCACCAGCATCAGAGAATAGTGAGTGCAGCTCTGGGTAAAAGACAGAGTTTGTAAACAGGACAGACAGATAAGTAATGTCAGTATGTACCAGTGACTGAACTCAGCAAGAATAGTGGAGGCTGCAGCTCTGGAGTATAACCGCGATGACATGAACTTGCGAAATCCTCTCTGGTATGAATGATCAGGTATACATTATGATATCATTTGTCACACACCCGAGTGTGGTAACAGTTATACCCACGCAGCGGTGGAGGAAAAAGCTAACAAATGAACGGTAGAAGTTTCTTGAGGACTTACTTAGAGAATAGTGTATTGCTAAATGTATCAATTAATACTTATTTGCGGTGGGAAGGATACAGGGAATTGTAGGACAGAGAAGATCACTGGTAACCACAAATTCAGGTGTTTTACATATTCTACATCCCGTGTATTCTAACAGCATGACAAGAGCGCAGACCCCCCTAGATGT
The DNA here is from genome assembly GCA_019512145.1 of Engystomops pustulosus. Taxonomy (NCBI): domain Eukaryota; kingdom Metazoa; phylum Chordata; class Amphibia; order Anura; family Leptodactylidae; genus Engystomops; species Engystomops pustulosus. The sequence continues at coordinate 23,397 of WNYA01001875.1, read as the reverse complement.
ATTAACCCTTAGCGGCTCTTGCGTGTACTCCCAGTGTTGTTAGAAGTCTAGAATTTGGCGAAATAACTAACATAACTAACTGTTCCGAATATCCTGTAAACTATTGTAGCGCTTATCTGCCGGTACTAGTTTTTTCCACAACCTTTACAAGAATTATTCTTGGACAATCGGTGATACTACTCCAGGCAGGATATTACATGCTGAGTTCAAGTTTATAACACATCAGCGCAGAGGTGTGAATAGATCCTAGGCTGTGTATGATCGCATGGGTTGGGTGTCGCCCATTAAAAAAATAGTAATTGATCTAATATAGACAGGCTTGGGTCTGGTTAGGGAGGGGCCTGACCTAATCGTAGGGGGCACTAGGTTAGGTCAGCCGGATCAATACACAGTCAGAGAGATTGTTTGTCCTTAAGTTGGTCAGATCCGACAAATTAAGAAACTACAGGGAGCAGCCCGAAACAAATTGATGTAATGTTACGTAGAGTGTCCATCCATTCTGGACATTCTATTTGGAGCAGAGAAGACAGGTTCTTTCAAAATTAAATTGGAGGTTACAATCGGTAATGCAAGAAAACAAATGGTCGCACGAAACCAAAACCACATAACAGCGGCTGTGAAGAGTTAGGCCATGTCCACATGTGCCAACCCCTCAGGGTATTGGATCTGATTACTGGGTTGTTCTTCCACACATCCGCCCTTCATACACACGTGTGCGCCCAGCTCTGCCCCAATCCTCACAGCCACCCAAACCTGGACCGGTGCATGTCTGTAGTATATGTATCGCGGGAACAGGGCCGGGTGGAGTTACAACCTTCTGCCACAGTCCTAATATTCTTAACTTTTATTTTTGGTGGTAATCACATTATCAAATTTCTACCGACCCATTTGTTTTTTTTTAAATAAATCACATGAAAAGAAGCTGTATTAATTACTCCGATAACACAAATAACACATTCACAATTCACCATCTACTAACAAAAATGCAGCTTTCACAGATTAATTACAACTGTCCTATCGAGTCGCGGGGTTTAAACATTTGGTTGTTACTGGTCACGACCATTAACTCCCGACATGATCGGGCGCAGAATTTCCTCTGACTTTCTTGTAACTGCAGGGGGGAGAGGGCCATCAGCAGTCTACAGACTCAGATAAGCTCTGCGTCCGTGGGAGGAGGCATCATAGCAGTGCTGACTGTGTGTTTTAGTGTAGCAGGCGGTGTGTCATGTGTCTTTACCTATCTCTGTGACATGATTTTGCCTCGCTTTTCCTGGTGTCAGCATAGTAGAACTGTTCAAAGAAAATGAAAGTGTAAACTCCAAAGAAGGGAAGCGCCACTCCAAGTAATATTTATCCACCAGTGTTGACTACGTAACTCTATCACGGCTTGAGCTCTAGAGTAGCCGAAACCGTAGTATTCACCACTGGTAGGATCCAATATTTCTATTTACTTTGGGAGTGCTGCGTCCCTCCTTTGGAGTTTGATTTGACGATCGTGAGTCGGTTCTTCGGACAGGCCTGACCCCTACGTTGGATTGAATCCAGTTAGTACACGTGTTCTCCAACACCCTTGTTAGCTTGGATAATCAAAGTGTAGGCTAAACCCTTTACCCTGTATCTAAGCAATTTCAGTCAACAAGAATCTCAACGCACAGGGGAGCATAGAGTTCTGCTGCGGTCCGTGCCCCCTAGTGCCGAATCTTAAACTGACGTGGACTGGGTGCAAGTAGCAAAAAACAGCCATAAACTGAGGTAAACTGTAAATTAAGGAGTTAAAAAAGCACAAAGTCGTTTATTGGGTAATCATCACTAGGGAATAAATAAAATTTGAGTACTTTCTTCCTGGGTGTCAATCCCTTATGTCATGGCAACGTATAGTAGTCACGGTGACGTAAGGATGTTTGAAGGGGGCCTCATGTTTGCAATCTTAAAACAGTACTGCGGTGTTTCGCTGCATTATGGCAGAAACACCTACATAAGCGTCAGCATGTGGGGTCGGGAGCGTTGCTCCCCTGTATTTATGTGGGAGTGAGACATCTGCAGTCTGTAGCGGTCTCCGGGCTTGTATTTCTATAGTGAGTGTCGGTGGCAACAACGTAACCAGATCCATCAGTAAATCACCATATAGTATAATTTTATTCTAGTTTATAGTAGGAATTATCAACCCTCCTAGGGTTAAAGTACCCTAGAGGGTCGGCAATACAATGTCCAATGATTGGTGACCATCGACAAGCATAAAAAGTTATTACCTTAGGAGAAATTGAAAATTACCGGCCATTTTCGTACCTAAATAAAGTTTTGGATAAAAAAATATAAACGAAAAAAAAAAAACCATGGGCCCAAGGAGAAGGGAAGTGTCATTGGGTGCACAAACAGCAAGTACAAAAATAAAACACTAGAGCCACAAAAGAAAATGGCCCAAGAAGGGATTTTTTTTTTTTTGGTTCCAATGCTCGTTTTGTGATCAACCAATCAGCGATCACCTGGTATCGCTCGTGCATCATGCTTCCATGTCACGCCTGCTGATTCAAGCGATAGAGCCGTAATAAACCACCTCTCTCCGCCCTAGAGTCAGGATATTCCAAGCATATTGTATAAATAATAATAAATAAAATTCTATAATTAATAGCCGCACCCACAATTACGCAGCGCGCTGAACCCAATGATCAAAGATCCTATCAACAGGGGGTCTATATTGTAACCCACATCCATTACGCGGAAGGTCTAGGCACCCGACCTCCCCTCCCCGCTCCACTCATTCTAATGGTAACTAAGGTTACAGCCGTACTGCGCTCCAGTCGGCCTCCACTCCTACTCGCAATAGAGAATAGCAAAGTGGCATGGCAGCGTACAAGGGACCCCATTCTCATGATCCCTGGGGGTCTCATCCTCATCAAGTGATACTTAGGTTAAAGTCTCATCACTCGAGATCAATTAGTTGATGACAACATTCATTATCCGCTAATAGGTTGATAGTGCTGTGTTACTGTAATTTAATCTGTATCATGCTGATCATACTTATGCCTGTAATCGGACACTTCTGTACGATCTCTACTCCAGAGTGCACTCACTATTCTGCTGGGGAGTCACTGTGTACATCAGACATTACTTATCCTGTACTGACCTGATTTTACATCCTGTATTATACTCCAGAGCGGCAACTCTACTATTCTGCTGCTGGTGCCGAGTGTCCACTGTGTCCATACATGACATTACTTATCCTGTACTGATCCGGAGTCATCCTGTATTATACCTCCAGAGCGTGCACTCACTATTCTGCTGCTTGTGCAGTCACTGTGTACATACATGACATTTACTTTCCTGTACTGATCCTGAGTTACACTCTCTGTATTATACCCAGAGCTGCACTCACTACTTCTGCTGTGCAGTCACTGTGTACATCAGACATTCTTACTGTACTGATCCTAGTTACACTGTATTTAATAACCCAGAGCTGCACTCCACTATTCTGCTGCTGTGTGCAGTCACTGTGTACATACATGACATTACTTATCCTGTACTGATCCTGGTTACATCCTGTATTAATACTCCAGACTGCACTCACTATTCTGATTCTCTGCTGGTTGCAGTCCTAAGTTGTACATACATGACATTACTTACTTTATCCTGTACTGATCTGAGTTACATCCTGTATTAAACTCCAGAGCTGCACTCACTATTCTGCTGCGGTGCAGTCACTGTGTAACATACCTGACATTACTTATATCCTGTACGATCCTGAGTTAACTCCTTATAACCCCAAGCTGCACTTCACTATTCCTGCGGCTGGTGCGTCACTTGTTACTACAGTGACATTACTTAATCCTGTACTGATCCTGATACATCAAATTAAAAGACTGCTGCACACACTTTCTTTTGCTGTGGTGCGTCACTGTGTACATACATGACATTACTTATCTCTGTACTGATCCTGTTACAATGTATTATACCCAGAGTCTGCACACTCACTATTCTGCTGCTGGTGCAGTCACTGTGACATAATGACAACTTATCCTGTCATGATCCTGATTACATCCCAGAGCTCACTTCACAATCGATTTGTCTGCGCTGCAGCTCCCTGTGACAGCAGCCATACTGGTTAGAGCCATGCCCTTCTCTTACTAAGTCGTGCGTAATATGAGTGCAATTTCATCAACGCCATAGTAAGCACACAATGTCATATGTCACGGGACAATGGCAGTATACGGTCTGATGAACGCTCAGAGTAGTTAAGTAACAGATTTGCCAGAGTGGTGACTTTGGAAAGAGTGCAGATGAAATAAATCAAGTTGCAGAACGTAACTAACCTTCCAAGTCGTGTCGAAACGAGTCAAAGAACCAACTTTCCAACATCGTTCCACAAGTAGAGGCTACCATACCATATGCTCAGCCCCTGCCTGCCGTGTACATCTATAGGCCTGTAGAGAGAGGGACTGTTATGAGGGGGGCGGCACACACAGCACTGCATGCTATAACATCACACAAAAATAGGGGGAAGGATTTTTTGGAAGCCCACAGAGCGAGCGAGGCTCTTATAGTATAGTGATCACCCTGTGATGGACTAGTAGCTACATTCCTGTCTGGCGTTTTCCCCTTTAAGCTAAAATCTAAAACGGAGGAGTTTTCTGCGGGGCAGAAGGAAGCTTTAAAATGTTTCTAAAATGTCTCCATTACTAATTTCCCAAAAATTGGTGCTGTAAGTCTGCATAACACCTGCACATCATAGCGGCTGGTCCTGCGGCTCTACCTCTATCTACCATTCAACCAATGCTCTTCAACCCACTCTCCCGGCTTCCAGAAGCATCAGCTTTCCTATTAGATCCATGTGGAACGGGGTACAATCAGCAAACCTTAAAAGGGGTAGTACCAAGGCATGCCTTCCCTCCTGCTGCTCCTGCATATCAATAGTATGGGAGGTCAGAACTTGCTGAGCACAGCTGTTTAGGTATCTCCTACACCTACCCTGACTATGAAAAGGGCTGGAATATCAGGTGATAGTCTCGCTCTGGCAAATCCGGACATACTTCTGCTAATAACTATCGAAGGAACACAGGATCTCCAGCTCCCGTATCCCAGCTCCCCGTATCCCAGCTCCCCTATCCCAGCTCCCCGTATCCCACTCCCACTACCCAGCCCCCGTATCCCAGCTCCCCGTTACCCAGCTTCCCCGTACCCAGCTTTCCCCTCATATCCCAGCTCCCCGGTCTCACCAGCTCCTCTTCCGCTCTTTATCCCAGCTCCCGATCGGCAACTCCCAGCTTCCCGGTCGCGTCCACTCAGCCCTAATCCCACCTCCCATTAAGCCCCCCCCATACCCTTCCGCATCCGCCTCACCCGCCCTTCCCCTTCCCCGTTCCCCCCACCCGGAATTCACCTTCTTACTTCCCATTTCTCAAAAAAACACGGGGGCTCGGGGCCTACTTTTGTCCAACGGACTTCTGCTCTTGAGTGCAGGCGTGGATCCGACTGTTGGTCTGCGCTGGGGGGATGCGTCTACAGGAAGTGACAAAATTTGTGTACTGTCAAGTAAGAAGAAAGTACCCTCGCCACATCATTTATGCACCCGGTTGGGGGGGGGGGTTAATTTTTCCTGGCTGGGTTATGCTGACTGTAAATACTCTATAACCAACCCCTCAACACTGTAAAAAAATGTGTCCCTTCTCAAAAAGGTTTACCAAAAATTTAAGACTTTAGCGCCATGCAAAAAGGTGCCTCTTCTAAGTGCCCTATCGTGCAGCGTGCCCGGATTTGCAGCCCGGATCGGTCAGAGCCGGTATCGTACATCCGGATCTTCTTCAAGTACTTTTTTACAACTTTACACCTCTAACAAACAGTAGTATCGGCAAAGAGCATGAACTGGAGGATCCCAACTAAAGCAGGTACTACTATTCAAAAGTCCAGTTCAATTTCAATGGCCTAAGCATGGCTTGCTGGGAGTTGTGGTTTCCTGTCTGCCATAGCTGGATATCCGGCAATATTAAAGCATGGATGTGATTCAAGGATCCAGCGCTGGGGTATTGGGTCCCCTGCGGATTGTGTTACCACAGAAACGCGGACTATCTGTTACTACAACGTTTCCCATCAATTCAACCATTTCCTGCTGACAAGTTCAAGTGGTCATCTGCAACAGCAAAAACAGAAAGATGCATGAAAGATGGAAAAGAGATACCGATTGCGGAGATGCAGGTAAGAGGTTGTTAGGAGGAGATCTGCCACGTGTATTACACCCGTGTGTACATCACATGACCGGGACACCGATACCTGTAGTGTAACGTGTATTACACCCGTGTGTACATCACATGACCGGGACACCGATACCTGTAGTGTAACGTGTATTACACCCGTGTGTACATCACATGACCGGGACACCGATACCTGTAGTGTAACGTGTATTACCCCCGTGTGTACATCACATGACCGGGACACCGATACCTGTAGTGTAAC
>WNYA01001875.1:0-10974 GCA_019512145.1 Engystomops pustulosus | reverse complement strand
TGAATCTCATCACATGAGATGATCATATTAGTCTGTATGCGGACAACAACTTCTGTATTCTGTATCCTGTATTACACTCCAGAGCTGCACTCACTATTCTGCTGCTGGTGCAGTCACTGTGTATATACATGACATTACTTATCCTGTACTGATCCTGAGTTACATCCTGTATTATATATACTCCAAGCTGCTCACTATTATCTGCTGCTGAGCTGTGCATCACTGTTACAACATGACATTACTTATCCTGTACTGATCCTGAGTTACATCCTGTATTATACCCCAGAGCTGCACTCACTATTCTGCTGCTGGTGCAGTCCTGTGTACATCATGTACATTACTTATCCGTTACTGATCCGGAGTTACATCCCTGTATTATACCCAGAGCCGACACTCACTTTCGCTGCTGGTGCAGTCACTGTGTACATACATACATTACTTATCCTGTACTGATCCTGAGTTACATCCTGTATTGTACTCCAGAGCTGCACTCACTATTCTGCTGCTGGTGCAGTCACTGTGTAAACATACATGATACTTATCCTGTACTGATCCTAGTACAATCCCAGAGCTGCACTCACTATTCTGCTGCTGGTGCAGTCACTGTGTACAGCAGCCATACTGGTTAGAGCAATGCCTTCTCTTACTAAGTGCCGGTGTAATATATGAGTGAATTTCACGCCATAGTAAGCACAGACAAATGTCATATTTCACGGGACAATGGCAGTATACGGTCTGATGAAACGCTCAGTAGTTAAGTAAACAGATTTGCCCAGTGTGTACTTTGGAACGAGTGCAGATAAATTAAATCAAAGTGCAGAACGTAACTAACCTTCCCGTCGTTGTCGAACGAGTCAAAGAAAATTCCAACTCCGTTCCACAAGTCAGAGGCTCCATACACATTACCATCCAGCCCCTGGCCTGCCGTGTACCATATAGCCTGTAAGAGAGAGGACATGTTATAGAGGGGGGCGGCACACACAGCACTGCATGCTATAACATCAACAATAGGGGGAAGGATTGAAGCCCCAGAGCTGAGCGAGGCTCTTTATAGGTGATCCCCTGTGATGTGACTAGTAGATACATTCCTGTCGTGGCGTTTCCCCTTTAGAGGCTAAAAATGCTAAACGAGAGGAGTTTTCTGCGGGGCAGAAGAAGCATTTAAAATGTTTCTAAATAGTCTCCATTAATAATTTCCCAAAAATGATGGTGCTGTAGAGTCTGCATAACACCTGCACATAGCGGGCTGTCCTGCTGCATCTACCATTCAACCCAATGCTCCCGGCTTCCAGAAGCATCAGATTTCCTATTAGATCCATGTGGACGGGGTAGAAAGTATCCAAAGCCTTAAAAGGGGGTTGTACCAAGTCATCCCTTACCCTGCTGCTCCTGCATTCAATAGTATAGGAGTGTCAGAACTTGCTGAGCACAGTGCTTAGGTATCTCCTGCACTCTACTCCCTGACTATGAAAGGCTGGAAATATTCAGGTGATGTGCTCTGCAAATCCTGACATTACTACTGCTATACTATCGAAGGCAGCAGCAGGATCTACAGCTCCCCGTATCCCAGCTTCCCCTGGTCAAGTCAACTAAGCCATAATACACACCAGACCGTCAGCACCGATCCTTCCACGTCCCGTTACCCGGAAAGTCACTTCTACTTCCCAGTTCTCAAAGCTCGGGGCCGACTTTGTCCAGACGGAGCCTTTCTGACTCTTGAGTGAAGGCGTGATCCGAATTTGGTCTGCGCTGGGGATGGCGTCTACAAGGAAGTGACAAAATTTGTGTAATTTCAAGTAAGAAGACCCTCTATACACATCATTTATGCACCCGGTATTGGGGTATTTTTCCTGGCTGGTTTATGCTGAGCTGTAAGATACTCTATACCCCTCAACACTGTAAAAATGTGTCACCCTGCAAAAGAGGTTTTACCAAAAATTTAGGACTTTAGCTCCATGCAAAAATGTGCATCTTCTAAGTGCCGGATCGTGCAGCCGGATCGTGCAGCCGGATCGTGCAGCCGGATCGTGCAGCCGGATCGTGCAGCCGGATCGTGCAGCCGGATCGTGCAGCCGGATCGTGCAGCCGGATCGTGCAGCCGGATCGTCAAGTACTTTTTTACAACTTTACTCTAATACAAAGTCAGTAGGGATCGGCAAGAGCAGGAACTGGAGGATCCAACTAAGCAGTACTGACTATTCAAGAAGTCAGAGTTCAATGGCCTAAAGTCATTGGCTTGCTGGGAGTTGTGGTTCTGCCATAGCTGGATATCCAAGGCAATATTAAAGCATTGATGTGATGCAAGGATCCAGCGCTGGGGTATTGGGGTCCCCTGCTGATTGTGTTACACACAGGACACGCTGACATCTGTTACTACAGGTTTCCATCACCATTTCCTGCTGACAAAGTTCACCCATTCGCACAGTACAAATATTAGGACATGGCCCCGGCTACAAGGCCACATCAGCACGAGGAGGTTTATCAGATACCCAGAGGGGGTGAAGGGCTGTAACGTGACGTGTCACTCACACAGGATCCCGTCACCACATAACACTCATTACTAACCCATCTCCAGCGACTACAAATATACACGTAGGGGGTTAAAGGGGAGGTTCACCAAACTCTTCACATACTGCAGATTCGGCACAGAAGTTTCATGAATTCTGCAACACCCACACAAATTTCTGCAGCCATTTTGCCAGAGACGAGTCAAGTTTAAAGGCTGAAAGAGGAGCTTTACGTCAGATCCAATTGTATAGCACCTCGAATCTGCCGCTGGTTTTATATTAAAAGATAAGAATCTCCTCTTACAATTCCCATCAGGCTAGTGGTTCTGTTTATCTACAAGAGCGGAGATATGGGCAGGTAAAGACATATGTGAGCTGCAGATAAAGAAATAGTAATTGGATCTTTAACTATGTTATGCAGATCATAGAACCACATCACACCTTCTGTTGTAAGGTGAGATTCTTATCTCTAAAACGACACCAGCAGCATGCTTCTAGGAGCTATAGAACAGAAGATAATGGCATCTGAAGTGACTCTACCCCTCTGCTGTCTATAAAATTGACTCATCTCAGGTAAAATATGACTTCTGCAGGGCCGGCACCAGCACAGGGCATACCTGGGCAAGTGCCGGGGTCCAGGGCTGCTGGGGGGACCCACATAAGGCTGCATATAAAAAAATCCATGGTGTAAGTGGGGGGGGGGGGTTATATGAAATAACCATAAGGGGGCTGTTTGGGACGATAAACTAGGGAATATTTTAGGGAACACAAGACTGTTTTCGTTTCTGAATTGTTAATGCAGCCAAGTGAGTTTACTGCAAAGGGGCCCACGGAGGCTCTGACTCCTGGAGACGTCACATGACTTTGGAATAGATTTTTTATGGGTGAAAAGAATTCTTAAAAGTACATTTTCATCCGTGACCTGAGGGACAGGGAGTTTAATGTGGTAAAACCTGATGACAGGTTCCCTTTAAGCTTTTGGGAGTATCACAGAATGGTGTGAAGAGGAATACAAGTGAGTTTGTTACAATTGTATCCAGTCCAGACACTCCCCCTGTGATACAATGTAACAAGGAGCCCCATGTGACACCCAATGGGTAATGGCATGGGGCACACCTGGTATCGGAAGGTACCAGCGCACAGAGCGTTCTCCAAATGTGATACTTCTTACAGCTGAGGATTTGTTACAATTGTATCACATCCATAAAAAACCTTGACAGCTTGTTTCCATTCACTGACAGCAAGCAGATCATTTCAGACAGTGTAATCTCAGGATAAAAACGTGGGATCTCCCCCCTAAAAAGACTTCGGGGACCTCTGGAACCCCCACTGATCACAACAGGGGCTAAAAAAAAAAGTTTCCTGTGTGAATGAAACCCTAATGTTCTCCGCTCTATGGGACTGGCAGGGGTGTATGCAGTGGACCGCCCCTTTAAGAACTACAATTCTAATTCTTGGCCGGATCACAATGAAAGTAGAGACATGGAAACCCTGCAGCGAAATGTAAGCTGCAGGCAAACCGCTTTCCCAGAACACTGAATGGCAAAATAACCAGCAGCTATATACGATTGCAGATTTGTTCATCGGGAGTAAGGAAAGCTGGGTGACATCCCACCTTTGATTAAAAATCATGTCATCCCAGCTTTCTCATGGAATAGCTGTAAACCAATAACGAAAAAGATGGATTGACTTCATATTTAAACAAGTTAGTCATTCAGGAATATGAGAAAGATGGGTGCCATTCTGTCTGATCTCCAATAACTAGGCTTCCACACAGCTTTTCCTGGCCTCTACATTGCATCATTATATTATGTAATACAGTCAACTGGAAAAGCCGATACGACAATTAATAATAGATGGAATGTCACTCAGCTTTTCCATAGTCCTGACCGACAAATGTGCAGCAATAGTCCAATATGGTCGTGGACGTGATATTATTATTAGGAAGACATACTGCAGAACTATGTAGACCTGCTCTCAGGACTATGGGAAAGTTGAGTGACATCCAATCTGTGAACTATAATTGCATACAGAGGCTGTCAACCAGCTTTATCAGGTTCCTGAAGGGCACAGTCCTACACTAAAACATGAGCAAAGAACCAGATTACTACTGACTGATATGTGGCTTAAGTCATAAGTCATGTTTATGGGAAAGATAAGTGACAACCCATCTGTGAGCTATAAATACATACATAGACCATCACACAGCTTTCCCAAGTACCAGAAAGGCAAATATATATATGAAAATTGAGGCAGTGATGCATGCCTGCGCAGCTGTGATATTCAGGACCATGGGATGGTTGCGTGACATCTCCACCGCAGGAAATAATTGAATACATAGGCTGTCACACAGCTTTCCCAAGTCCCAGAAAGGCATGGTCCTACTCATACACTTTGGTAGAGGGCTAGATTTGTATCAATTACTCATGTCTACACAGCTTTACCATTCAGCACTACGGAAAAGTTGAGAGAAATCCTATGTATGACCTACAACTGCATACACAGACTGTCACAAAGCTTTCCCAAATCCCAGAAAGGCCAGGTCATGTCTGAAAAATTGAGCTAAGGGATAGATCACTACTAACCTAGTACTGCATATCTGTTGTTCAGGACTATGGGTAAGTTGAGTGACATCCTATCTGTGAGCGATCATTGAATACATAGGGTGTCACACAGCTTTCCCAGGTCCCAGAAAGGCAAGACTATATCTGAACACTTGAGCAGAGGGGTGGTTTATTATAGATTACGGCATATTTACACAGCTTTACCATTCAGGACTATGGAAAGTTGAGTGACATCCCATCTGTGAACTATAATTACACACATAGGCTGTCACACAGCTTTCCCAGGTCCCAGAGAGGACTGGTCATATCTGAACACATGAGCAGGGGGCTAGCTTATTATCGATTACTGCATATCTACAGAGCTTTACCATTCAGGACTATGGAAAGTTGAGTGACATCCCATCTGTGATTTATAACTACGTACCTAGGCTGTCATTCATCTTTCCTAGATCCCAGAAAGGACTGGTCATATCTGATCACATGAGCATGGGGCTATTTTATCAAGGACTTTCTATCTACACAGATTTGACATTCAGGACTATGGGAAAGTTAAGTGATATCACACCTGTGAGCAATCACCCAGCTTTCCCAGGTCCCTGTATGGCACTGCTGCCAGAAGGTGGTTTATATTTGTGTATATAACTGTGCAGATTTAATTGCAGGATTCTGGGAAAGCTGGGTGACAGCCCATATGTGAACTGTAGCAGCACAGATGAGTTGTCACCCAGCTTTTCCCGGTGCGGATAAGTGATGATGAGACTTTGGGCCACTTATAAGAGTTGTGCCCCCTGCCAGGGCATCCTCCTCATACTCACTGCCGGTGTGGAGCCAGAATGGCACAGTCCCATCCGCCTGCACCAGGTAGGGGCCCTTGAAGCTGTATTTATACTCGAACCTGCGGTGCGGAGGCGTCTGCTCGGCCTCAGCCCGGGCACCGCTCAGCCAAGAGGCCAGCAGTAAGCAGCAGAGCCCGGGGAGAGCTCGGAGATGCTGCCGCTCCATGGACATCGCCATCTTGGATTATGCTGACGTAAGCGGCGAGCGGAGAGAAGCCGCAGAGCCAACAGGGCGCTTTCCCATTGGTCGGCGTCTGGACCGGTGGGCGGGGTCACACGTGTTGCCTTGCAGTTCGCATGGGGACGCTAAGCAGCGGGGTGTCATGTGCTCCTCCGGACATAGGGGTCGCTGTGAGGAGCCAAGCTGCGGGTAGGGACGCTCTACAGGAGAGTTTTAAAGGGACAGCACAGGCTGCTATATAATTATGTTTCCCAGGAAGGGATAAAGGCAGGGGCGGATAAGACCACCATGGGCCCTTGGCTGTATAAATATTATGGCCCCTACAAGTCTGGAATCACTTCCTACATCTGGTCCTAGAATTATCTTCCTGGGGAATGGAGGATGTGTCCCTTCTGCTGCTTTTCTGTCTCTGGTTGCAGGACATTTGGAGGACCTTCAAAGGTCCTGAAATGGTTCTTGTGTACATGTGTATTGAGAGCAGTAACAGATGTACAAGGATTTCATGGGTGACAATCCTTCTCAGTATAACATTTGGTTGGAGGTCAGGGGCCCCGTAGAAGGTTTGGGGCCCGCGCTTCTACCCAAGTCACCTATATTATAATCCATGACTGGATACAGGAAAACATTGTATATCAAGAATGACTTGTCAGTATAAAAGCCAAGCCAGTATATGTATTACATAAGGGACAGATTCTGAGCCTGATACAGTGCTGTACAATGTTTCCATGTGATTGCATCTCATCAGCACAGTGTAAGGAACTGGTTTAGCAAAATGAGATGCTGAAAACCCGCTAAAGTAAAAATACCATCACAATCCATCCTGATAAACCCGGGACATTACTCATAGATCCAGACACCGGGACTGTGGTATCTTCTTATATTTCTTATCCATGACCTCTGTCCTTCTAAAACCAACTTTTATAATTATGCTAATGAGGCAGAAGGACTCCTCTGTGGTGCAGCGTCACAGGCTGTTACACTGTCTCTCCTCCTCCCTACTTTGTCAACCCCTCTGTGTTCGAGGTTCAAAGGCTGTTACACTGTACAGGAGCACTTCGTTCTCCCATTGTGTCACATTACAGTAGGCAGAGTGACGCGGAAGTGCTCCTGTACAGTGTAACAGGCTGTGAAGCTAGAACACGGAGGGGCTCTGATCACGCTCCACAAAAACCATCTAGCTCATTAGCATCATTTTAAAAGTTGAATTTAGATGGAAGGAGGCCATGGCTAACAATTTAAATTTTTAGTATTACCAAAGTCAGAGTACCTTCATCTACGTGTAAGTGTCCCTCCCCCTCCCACTTTGTGCTAAAATATCTGTAAAGGGGATTACGTCAGGCAGAGGGAGGGGGAAGTGCTGAGGGGAGGGGTTAGACAGTCCATAAGGCTTTGGCATGGAGGGGCTCTGATAACACCCCCAGGAGCCCTGCTGGCTAATTAGAATAATTTGAAAAGTTGCTTTATCATGCTTGAATTTGATGGTAGATTCTTTTAAATATTGTGATGAAAAGTGGCAGCTGGAAAAAAAAAAAGTGGACAGAAGAAGATTGACAATGGGCGATTTAGAACAATGAGATGAAAGTCAATAGACTTGTGTTACGTCTGTGACTATGTCATGCTCTGTTTATAAGGTACGGCTGAGGATGCGCTGATATGTCCTTTGTTTTGTTCATTCTTTGGTTGATGTATAAATTCCCATGATAGCCCTGATTGAATTTCTCTCCAATCACCTTCCGGACCAGAACTATAGATTCTGATATAAGCTCTTCCTGATCAGTACCTGCTAGAGTGCAAAGTGCATCTGTCTCTGATGCCGGAGCTACTGCACATGCACAGAACTCCAGCTTCAGGACGAGAGGTGGAGCGCAGCAAGTCTGCAAGGCGCAATCACCTGAGGCTACCGTGGCATTAAGTAGTCACTCGTGGATTGGCTACTCCACGCCCCAGTAGCTGCGACCGATAATTTGCATAAATAAAAGATAAGTGATTCTCTGCTTAAACTAAAGTCTGATAATGGACAGGAATTGCACGGGGGGGGGGGGGGGGGGGGGGGTTGTAGAAGATAGTAGATTTGAAACTCTTGTGCAGCGCGTGCGTAATCTGTGTGCCGTATATAATAGTATTATTATTATTATACCATCAGATCTTACTTTATTAGGTGGAGGTTTAGGGCAGCACAGTGACTTAGCTGTTTACATTACAGCCTTGCAGCGCTGGGTCCTGGGTTCAAGTCCCAGGTCAACATCTCATGTTCTCTCCTTGTTTGCGTGGGTTTCCTCTGGGTCCTCCAGTTTTCCCACATCTCCAAAACATACTGATAGTTGATTAGATTGTGAGTCCATTGGGACAGGGACTGATTGGGAAATCTCTGTGCAGCGCTGCAGATCTGTGTGCGCTATATAAATACAGGAATTATTATTAACGTTCCTTTTTTACTTTTAATACTTAGCTCCTGTTCATTCTACTGCCTTTGTATCTGAAATCTTTGACCCTTTGCCTGTATTCTGACTATCTGTTTTGCCGTGAGATTTTGTACCACTTTTTGTCCTTTCGGCTTTGACCCATTTCTATTGCCCATTCCGCTCTGTCTACCCTCTGCCTAGTGAGTACATGTTTATAGTTTAAGCAGCCGCCTCCCGGCTGTCAATGTTTTTAGTTTTACATTCTTGGACAACTTTAGGAGTGCAGATGAGCGTCAGCATTCGCAGTGTCTGTTTAATGTGATCTGTATGGGAGGAGCTTCACTACTGAACAAAAAGTGCATCCAAATTCATCTCAACTAAAATCCGTCATCCTTCGATCAGGAGTATATAGGAAATTCCATAATTTACCCAAATATTTATAAAAAAATATTATTTTAATACATATTTTTAGAGCTGGAGTCAGTCCATTTTATTACGACTTTGACTCCACCAAAATGGTTACCACAGCCCTGTTATTGGCTAGTGTGTCAGGGCACTGTCATTATTGTCTATTGAGGGGACACTGTAACTATTGACTGTAACAGTCCACAGACAACAGAAGGTACTTGGGAGTACCAGGGAGGAAGAGTCCGGAAGGAGGAGTCTGTGGACCAGTAGACCCTCTGGACCACCACGGGAGATGGAGATGGTACTAGCCGACACCTGCGACCGGAGTCATTCCACGGGTGGGACTAGGCCCGCAGTGGCAGCCAGAAAAACGGTTAGCAGGACACAGTCCGTGCTCGAAACACGGAGGCATCTGGAAATGCTGGAGACAAAGGAAACACGGAGGCGTCTGGAAACGCTGGAGGCACACAGGAAACAAGGAGGCGTCTGGAAACGCTGGAGGCACACAGGAAACAAGGAGGCGTCTGGAAACCCTGGAGGCACACAGGAAACAAGGAGGCGTCTGGAATTGCTGGAGACAAACAGGAACACAGGAGCGTCTGGAATCGAGGTCTGGAAACCTTGAAAATGCGGCCTAGTCTGGAAGCAGGAGCGTTGGAGAGGCCGGGGGGTTAGAGAGGCCGGGGGGTTGCCGCATCACATGGAAGGGCACGGGTGTACCGTGATCCGTACCCAGCATTGCGTGTGCGGCCCCTGGAAAGCCGGAGGCTGGAGCGGCTCCTGGAAAGCCGGAGGCTGGAGCGACTCCTGGAAAAGCCGCAGACTGGAGCGGCTCTTGGAGAAGCCGGAGACTGGAGCGCCTCTTGAAAAACCGGAGACTGGAGCAGCTCTTGGGAAGTCGGAGACTGGAGCGGCTCTTGGGAAGCCAGCGACTGGAGCGGCTTCTGGAAAGCCGGAGCCAAGCGAGGCGGATGCGGAAGCTGACCTCGAAGTTGCTGGGAGTCAAGCAGTTGTTGAAGCAAGGAGGCAACGCTGCCTAATTTTTCTTCCTGAAAAAAGAGCTGCCGGGACTGCAAACTCTCCGAAAAGATCACCCAGCAACTGATGAGAATCCTTGGCAGAGTCCATGGACGGATCTTGCTGTAACGGTCCACGGACAACAGAAGGTACTTGGGAGTAACAGGGAGGAAAGTCTCTGTGAAGTCTGGAAGGAGGAGTCTGTGGACCAGTAGATCCTCTGGACCACCGCAGGAGATGGAGATGGTAGTAGCCGACACCCGTGACCGGAGTCTAAGTGGCACCTGGTCTTCACCAGAGCCCGTCGCAAAGCGGGATGGTCTTGCTGCGCTGGGTTCCACCAGGTCGTTCCACGGATGCGACTAGGTCCACGGTAGCCACCTAAAGGGGGCGGTTCTACCATCACCATAGACAGGGGGCATCCTCTACACCTAGAGGAAATGCAGTTCTACCATAACCATAGACAGTGGGCATCTTCCACACCTAGAGGAGAGGAGGTTCTACCATAACCATAGACAGTGGGCATCTTCCACACCTAGAGGAGAGATGGTTCTACCATAGCCACAGACTGGGGTCATCCTCTACACCTAGAGGAGAGGTGGTTCTACCATCGCTATATACAGGAGGCATCCTCTACACCCAGAGGAGAGGTGAATCTACCATCACCATAGACAGGGGGCATCCTCTACACCTAGAGGAGAGGAGGTTCTACCATCACCATAGACAGGGGGCATCCTATACACCTAGAGGTGAGGAGGTTCTACCATCGCTATAGACAGAGGGCATCCTCTACACCTATAGGAAAGGAGGTTCTACCATCACCATAGACAGGGGGCATCCTCTACACCTAGAGGAGAGGAGGTTCTACCATCACCATAGACAGGGGGCATCTTCTACACCTAGAGGAGAGGAGGTTCTACCATCACCATACACAGGGGGCATCCTCTACACCTAAAGGAGAGGCGGTACCATCACCATAGACAGGGGACATCCTCTATACCTAGAGGAGAGTAGGTTCTACCATCACCATAGACAGGGGGCATCCTCTACACCTAGAGG
>WNYA01001874.1:0-56443 GCA_019512145.1 Engystomops pustulosus | reverse complement strand
GGGATAGGAAGTTATTTCCTCTGTACATAGGTGGCGCTTCCCTTCCTTCAGTATATAGTAGTTTATATCAGTAACATAGGGGGCGGTATTATAGTAGTTATATTACTGTACCTTAGGGGGAAGGATTATAGTAGTGATATTCCTGTCCATTAGGGGACAGTATCTATCGAATAGTTAATTCCTGTACCACTAGGGGGCGTATATAGGTAGTATATCCTGTACTAGGGGGCAGTATTTTAGCGTTATTCCTGGAACGCATAGGGGACAGTTATTAGGTGTTAATTCTATGTACATAGGGACAGTTATTATAGTAGTTATATTTCCTGTAATAGGGGGCAGTATTATAGTAGGTTTATTCCTGTACATAGGGGGCAGTATTATAAGTAGTCAATTCCTGTAAATAGGGGGCGTTATTAGGTTGTGTGTTGGTTTTTTTTTATATAGTAGGGTTTAGTATAGTGAGTTTATTGTACATAAGGGGGCAGTATTATATATTAGTAGTATATTCTGTACATAGGGGGGGCAGTATTATAGTAGTTATATCTTGTACATCGGGGGGCAGTATTATCGTAGTATATTCGGTATATAGGGGCAGTTATTATAGTAGTTAATCATGTGCATAGGGGCAGATTATAGTAGTATATTCTGTACATGGGGGCAGTATTTAATAGTAGTTAATTTCCTGTACATAGGGGGCTAGTTATTATAGTGTTATATTCTGTTAACATGGGCAGTAGGAAGTTTATAGTACAGTTTATTCCTGACATAGGGGGCAGGAGTATTACAGTAGTTATAGCCTGTGGACATAGGGGCAGATTAAGTAGTTATAGTCCTGTACATAGGGGGCAGTATATATAGTAGTTAGATTCAGTTACATAGGGTGCAGTATTATAGATGGTTAGATTCCTATAAATAGGGGGCAGTATTATAGTAGGTATATCCTTGTACATCAGGGGGGCAGTAATGATAATAGTTTTAATTCCCTGTACCATAGGAGGCCAGTCTTAAGTAGTTTATTATCAAATGTACATAGGGGGCAGTATTATAGTAGTATATTCCTGCTACATAGGGGGCAGTATTATAGTAGTGATATTCTGTACATAGGGTGCATATATAGTTAAGTATATTCCTGTACATAGGGGGGCAGTATTATAGTAGTTATTATTCCTTTTACTAGGGGGGCAGTATGATAGTAGTTATAGTCCTGTACATAGGGGGCAGTATCGGCGGCAGTATTTATACGTAGTTATATTCTGTACATAGGGGCAGTATTATAGTAGTATATCCCTGTAAATAGGGGGCAGTATTATAGTCGTTATATCCTGTTAAATAGGGGGCAGGATTATAGTAGTTGTCTTCTGTACTAGGGGGGGCAGTATTAGAGTACGTTAATCCTGTACATAGGGGGGGCAAAGGGGTATTTAGAGGTAGTTATATTACTGTCCATAGGGGGCATATTATAGTAGTTATATTCTTGTAATGGGGGCGTATTATAGTAGTTATTCTGTAAGAGGGGGCAGTATTTAGTAGTTCTATCCCTGTACATAGGGGGCAGTATTATAGTAGTTATATTCTTGTACATGCGGGCAGTATGAATAGGGTAGTGATCTTCCTGGACAGAGGGGCAGTATCAGAGTATATAGTAGTTATATTCTGTACATAGGGGGCAGTATTAAGTCGTTACTATCCTGTACATAGGGGGCAGTGGCCAGTATTTATAGTAGTTATATTCCTGTAACATAGGGGGCAGTATTATAGTAGTTATTATTCCTGTGTACATGGGGGCAGTAGTAGTATTATAGTAGTTATATTTCCTATTACATAGGGGCAAGTATTATAGTAGTGAGATTCTTGAACATAGGGGGCAGTATCTAGTAGTTAATTTCTGTACAGTAGGGGAGGGCAGGATTATAGTAGTTATATTATTGTACATAGGGGGCGTATTATAGTAGTAATCCCTGTACAATAGGGGGCAGATATAGTCGTGATATCCCTGTCCATAGGGGGCAGGATTATAGTTAGTTTTATATTCATTTACATCGGGGGGCAGTAGTATTCTAGTGTTATATCTTGTACAGAGGGGGCAGTATTATAGTAGTTATATTCCTGTAACATAGGGGGCAGTAATTATAGTAGTTATATATTGTACATAGGAGGGGGGCAGTATTATAGGAGTTCTATTTTGTCCATAGGGGGCACAGTATTATCGTAGTTAGATTCTTGATAATGGGGGAAGTATTATAGTGATGTTTATATTTCCTGTAATCGGGGCAGTCTTATAGTAGTTACATTCCTGTACATGGGAGCAGTCAGGATATAGAGTTATATTCTTGTACATAGGGGGCCAGTATTAATAAGGAGGCTATATTCCTGATACATAGGAAGGCAGTATATATAGTAGTATTCTGTACATAGGGGGCCGTATTATAGTAGTTATATTTGTGTACATAGGGGGCAGTATTATGTATTACATTCTTGTACATAGGGGGCAGTATTATAGTAGTTATATCCTGTACATAGGGGGCAGTTTATCGTAGTTCTATTCCTGACTCATAGGGGGCAGTATTATAGAGTTATATCTGTACATAGGGGGCAAGTAGTATTATAGTAGTTATATCTTGTGTACATAGGGGCAGTGGCAGAGTATATAGTGTTAATTATTCTTGTACATAGGGGCCAGTAGTAGAGTAGTTATATTAATGTACATAGGGGAAGTTTATAGTAGTTAATAGTCCTGTACATAGGGAGCAGAGTTATTATAGTAGTATATTTTGTACATAGGGGACAGTATTTATAGTAGTTATAGTCTGTACATAGGGGGCAGTATATAGTAGTTATATTCCGTACATGGGGGCAGTATCCCTGCAGCTCTGAATGTGATTGGAGCACAGGTCATCATGCTGCAGCTCTCGGTGTGATTGGAGCACAGGTCATCAAGTTGCAGCTCTCGGTGTGACTGGGGTGAAGGTGTCCACATTCTTACCTCGCTATTACTCCTCCATATTGTGAGAGTAACAATCATGTATCCCAGGGAATAGATCATGAAGAAGACGAAGGCCAACTGGTGGACGTCTGCAGGGAGAAGCAAAAAGGGGGCCGTCAGCGGGGGGCTATGGGCCGGTCACTGAGGGGCTAGGAGGGCCGGTCACTGAGGGGCTAGGAGGGCCGGTCACTGAGGGGCTATGGGGTGTCACTGTGGTGCGGCCATCACTGGGGTGTCCGGAGTCTCACCGTGGTTCTCGTTGGAGGAGATGTAGGTGAGTAGGAGAAGACACAGGATCTCGCACACATTGAGCAGGAAGTTGATGTGACACCGCCAGTAGGAGGCGCCTCCTCCCAGGTAGAAGTTGAGGTAGGAAATGGCTACCAGGAGGCGGGGGGCAGAGTGGAGGCCGATGCAGAACCTCCAGATGTATCTCTGAGGCGTCACCCCACCTATCGCCGCGCTGATGGACGGGAGGTAATTAGGAACCTAAAAGGAAGAGATAAGTGGAGTGAGAGCCAACCAAGGGCTCAGCAGTACCCTTCTCCGGACCCCCCAGTGGCATAGTAGATAGTTGTGTGGGTAAGTTATGGTCGGGGGTTGAGTGTAGTTTGGGTTGGAGTTGGTGCGTTGAGGGTTGGGTTTGGTTCTCCTGTTTTCTGCTTCGTCTGCAGTGATGGAGGGGTTAAGTCTTGGTGTAAGTGATGATGAGGAAGTAGTAGCAGAGGTGTAAGGGTGGTAGTAGCACTTGTGTATGTGTGGAGGCCACATGTTATACTCAGGTCCCTCCACCCTCCACCAGGTCAGGTTGTCCTCCAATGCTCTGAGTTTATAAGTTACAGCCACAAACATTAAGAAAAGCTCAAGGACTGAGGAGACTTCTACATCAAAGTGTAAATAATTTGTTAGAGGAAATGTACAGGGAGAGGCCTCAGAGTTATAACGTTGTGATGTGACTGGAATATATTCCAGAGCTGCACTCACTATTCTGCACAGCAGTATTACACTACAGTCACATCTGGAGCTGCGCTCACTATTCTGCACAGCAGTATTACACTACAGTCACATCTGGAGCTGCACTCACTATTCTGCACAGCAGTATTACACTACAGTCACATCTGGAGCTGCACTCACTATTCTGCACAGCAGTATTACACTACAGTCACAGATCCCACAGAGCGCATAGTATCCATCCTGTACAGACCAGACATGGCTAATGGATCCCAGAGGGAGCTTCGTGTCCATCCTGTACATACCAGACATGGCTAATGGATCCCAGAGGGAGCCTAGTATCCATCCTGTACAGACCAGACATGGCCAATGGATCCCTGCAGGGAGTAGTATCCATGTACAGATCAGGCATGGCGAGTAGATCCTGTAGGCAGTGTGATATCCATGTCTGGTGTGTACAGGATAACTACTAGCCATTGCTTGGTCTGTGCAGAAGGGAAACTACACTCCCTGCAGGTTGTATTAGTCATGTCTAGTGTGTACAGACAAGGCCAGAGCAGCCCATACTGAGCACAGAACTGCAGGGGCTCCTGGAGCAGAGGTTATGTGCATCCTCCCTGCAGGATGTATTAGTCATGTCTAGTGTGTACAGACAAGGCCAGTGCAGCCCATACTGAGCACAGTACTGCAGGGGCTCCTGGAGCAGAGGTTATGTGCATCCTCCCTGCAGGATGTATTAGTCATGTCTAGTGTGTACAGACAAGGCCAGAGCAGCCCATACTGAGCACAGAACTGCAGGGGCTCCTGGAGCAGAGGTTATGTGCATCCTCCCTGCAGGATGTATTAGTCATGTCTAGTGTGTACAGACAAGGCCAGAGCAGCCCATACTGAGCACAGAGTCTGCAGGGGCTCCTGGAGCAGAGGTTATGTGCATCCTCCCTGCAGGATGTATTAGTCATGTCTAGTGTGTACAGACAAGGCCAGTGCAGCCCATACTGAGCACAGAACTGCAGGGGCTCCTGGAGCAGAGGTTATGTGCATCCTCCCTGCAGGTCTCTGTATACACATCACTGATATCAGTCATCTTATGGTGCCGTTACCATAGGACCATCGCTATATGTCATCTATACAAGAACAGCGCCCGCCCCACTTGAAAAATTGTATTTAAAAACTATAATTCCTATTTAAAAAATAGGTTTTTATTTATTTTTTTTCTCTCCAAACACTTGACTTTTATACATCGCAGCAGCCTCTGGGGGTCAGCTGTCGTCTGGTCCTCACGAATGGTAGGAGGAGTATTATAAGTGCGAGCGCTGGGTACAAGTACACGGCGGTTACCCCTCCCAAAACTGCACCTACAGAGGAGGAAGTGCTGGGTGACATCCTCACCCACCCGTAGTGTGAGCACAAGAGGTGCGATAGAGTGTCAGCTCAGAGGGCGAGTATCTAATCATGTGCAGTACCATCTGCTGAGCCATGTATCTAATCCCATCCTGCGCGGTACGGCAGCAGCACAGAGCACTTCAGGAGCAGGTCACAACTAGTCACAGATACAACTTGTAAAGGTTTTATTAAAAATATCTCAAAAAACAAAAAACATATCCAATATTTATTCCTCTTCCGCATCTGTATAAGCTCTGAATAAAAACCACATCGTCATCATGCAGACTCTGATACAAGAGCGCGGGGTACAAGCCCTGCACTCACTCTCACGGCCAGCAGGGGGCACATCACTGACACTCGGGCACAGGCCGCCGCTCAGGGAATCTCGTTACAGAAAGAATTCCTTATGCTCCACCTGCAGGAAGGGGAGCGGAGGGCGGAGCCTGAGGGCAGCCACACCCCTGGTGCAGAAAAACTGATAAAAATGTACAGGCCCTGGGGACTGAGGATGCACAATACAACGGCCAAGTAATAGAGGATAATCCCCGCCCCTGAGGAGCTGACTTTGTACATATGAAGACTCCATACAAAACCAGTGGAAGTAGAAATGTGTATTTCAGCCCCTCCCCCTTGTCAGGAGTCCACATGGCGGCTCCGGAGGAAGCGAGAGAAGGTGTCGGCCATGTTACCTACATGTGTAAAAAGTCTACTGTCCGCCTACGGTGAGTTCTCGTAGATAGGACTGGGTGAGGCTGTGCAGCTCCTCCAGGGCGTAGTCCTCGGGCATCGGCAGGCGTCCGATGTGGGGGGCCAGCAGTCTGAGGGGGACGCGCTGGAGGTCAGAGTCCTCCGATTCAGGGGAGTGCTGTAAACGTAGGACAACGCGAAGGATGTTGGCGACGCGCTTCGCCATTTCTGTGAAAAAAAAATATTAAGACTTTAATGAAAAGGGCGTGGCTTTCTCCTAAACTCCACCCCAGAGGAGCGCTGACAACACACCACACCCACAACCAGCCATCAGTGACATGTATACTCGTCTCCCCCACTCACCGGACTGCGCTAGTCTATCTTTGGAGTTGTAGCAGTGGATCTGATCGACACGGTTGCAGACGGACGTCACTTTCGTGTGCAATCTTTCAAGTTCACAGCCAGAAGATTCATTCTACAAAAAAGGTCAAAAGGTTATTACATTATTTCGACTATCATGAGTAACTCCGACCCCTGGAGAGCTCCCTCCCCCCTCTCACAGCAGCGCTGATACCTTGCTTTATACACACGATTCATATGTCTGTCCTGCCCCTCGCACTGCACATCCTGCACAGGAAAAATCCCTTGCATACAAATATGATGCAAGGACTCAACTGCCAGCAATAAACAGTCATTACAGCCCGGCCGACTCCATGCATCATAATTTGCCATAATGCAAGGACTGTGCAGCGTGTGGTGGTGGGCAGACTACTCACTAACGTGTGTGGCTTAGGGTCTCCTGCCCCTGAGTGAGTGCAGGGGCTATTCCCCCTGGCAGAACTTACTGCCCTACCCATCGCCTGGCACCACATAGCCGATTCCGTTTACTGTTCACACCCTGCAATCAGTCTGTTCAGACCGAAACGCCACAAGTGTTTGGATTTTTACATCACTGGACGGAGCCCCAAGTCTATTTTCTTACAGGAGTGCAGGAGTCTCACCTGTCGGATGCGGTCCAGCATCTCAATGATGCCGATGTAGTCCAGGTACACCTGTCCTGCAGTGTCCCAGCCCTGAATGTGCACACAGTTCTCGGGCCGGGACAGCTCGTCCAGGAAGCTGCGCAGGTACGAATAGTTCTCGTTGATGATGGCGTCTGAAAGAGTCAGGGGGGAGGGGGGGGGGGGGGTCAGTGTTGTCTTATGTGGCTCTGGTCAGAGATTGGGGAGCAGTCAGAATAGACAACTCCACCTGCTGCGCCATCTATCAGGGGGATCCAGATATTGTGGTGATGGCTGCAACCCATGATTTAAAGGGATCACGGTCATCATAAAGCTGCTGCGGGATCCCTTTAAGGACACATCTGTTTTGATGAGCATTACCTGAGGCCAGGTGGCGGCACACGAGCTTGTGGCACTGGTTCCAGTGTCCGGCTCGTAACAAGTACAGCGCCTCCCTGTGGTGGTCTCCGTCCCTGCGGGCACGGATGGCTTTGGCCTGGTAGATCCATTCCGGGGGGAGGCAAAGCTTCTCTCTCAGGAACTTCTCCTTGGCCAAGGTGTCTGGGCTCTCCCGCAGAGCGCAGTGTCTGTTCAGGAGCTCCCGGACAGACGTCTCACGAATACTGACAAGAGAATTGGGGGGGGGGGGGGGGGGGTCACAGTCATTAGACCTCAGAGAGATTAGTGCGGCCACGTTCCACGTACATAAAGTGTCAGCAAGCAGGGGTCTTACCTGTCATCTGGGGTGTGTAGTATGACGAATACGGCCCACTCCCACAGCCCCACGTTCTCCAGCTGCTCGGCGTAGCTGGAATGGAGCAGCCCCTGGCTCTGCTCAGAAAGGTGCGTGTAGTTTAGAGCCTGCAGGACCATCCAGAGATGCCAGCTCAGGCGATAGTCTAGGGGGTCCGAGGTCACACTCCGGGGGTCCAAGAGCTGCCGAAGATCATAACATCTGCAGGAAGATGGTATATAGAGTGAAGATATGACGAACATGCTATCAGAGGACACAGGATACCAGGGGCCCAGCCTCGGAGGGGGGGGGGGGGTAACACTTCGGTAACTATGAGCATGTACCTGTCACTGTAGAGCTTCAGTAGGTGGAAGCAGACGTCTCTCTTGATAGAGGAGGTATCTGCATCGATGGCTTCCAGGCGGAGGCCGTGACCCTCTAAGTACGCGGGGAGCGGATAAGCTGCGTATCGTGTGCCTTCCTCCGACTCCTAATTAAGGAGGCACACGGGGTCAGTAACTACTACAATGACTGGTGCTGGGAGGACTGGGGGCACCAGGTACCTACCTGAAAGGCGGTCTCATACTGCTGCAGGGCCTGGGAGATGGAGGCTGTGGGCGGCAGCATGTACCACAGATGGACGGCCAGGGCGCGCTTCCAGTCCAGCTGAGAGCAGACATTAATACTCTTCTTGTCGGACGACTGCCACACCTGAATAATGGTGAATATATGTGTAACAGCCCAGAGTGGCACGTCCATACATGCACTAGGCTGGGGGCACTTACCGGGGTGGCAGATAACAGGGCGTACACCTTTAGCCTCTCCTCCTGGATGAAGGTGTCCACCTGCAGGTTCCTCCAGTCCACCAGCTGCATGACATTGAGCTCCACGACCTGCTGACTGCCGACCAACTGGGACAGCAGCATGGCGAGGCGGTGATCTCCTGCCGGAAGAGGACACGTCTAGTACTCACACACACGGCAGCGCATAGTTCCACCATCTGACGCCGTGCAGATGGCCACTTACCTGACTTCTGTGCGAGCCGGCAGGCCTCGCTGATCCGACAACCAGTCAGGAAGCTGAATACTGCCTCTACTGGCCGCTCGTGGCGGTGCAGGGCCACCTCCTCCTCAATGTGCTCCGCCGCAGTCTCAGCCAGCCAATGAGAGAAGGCCCTCCGGCGCTGCAGCCGCTCCACGTACTCATTGGTCTCATCCAGTCCGGTCTCCAGCTCCTGCAGTCGTCCCCACAGGGCCTTGCACAGGGTCCACGTGAGACACCACTGCTTGACCACCGCTGTAAGAGAAGCAGAGGAGGAGCGTGAGAAACAGATAAGAGCGAGAGAGCAGTGGGCGGACCACCAGGCACTTACACTCCACTTGTGACGACTCCTGGCAGAAGTCGCTGGCCCACCCGGCGTAGTCATGGATGGCAGAGTTCCCAGGGTTGGGCATGAGGCGCGGGCAGTGGGCGATCTGCACCGTGCTGTTCTTTAGGGCGATTTCTAGGGGCATCAGGTAGGACTGCAGATCCTTACTCTTCTGCTCCAGACTCAGCTTCTCCAAGTGAACCTTAAAGGGGGTCTCCGTCAGACTGCGTGAGATATAACCAGGGTGGCTGATCTGTAGCTGGATAACAATCACAATGGCTTCCACATGTCGCCCAGTCACTTACGATTTAGCGGACACCGGTTTGGGCAGGAATCCATAATCCATGGCCTCCATGTCGGCTTCCTGCTCCCTCTCTTTAGACCCGCTCAGGATGTCTCCGCTATGGGCCAGGGTCCAGTTGGGGCCCCAGCCGACACAGAACGAGCGGCCCATGAACAGAGCCATGTCTATCAGCAGCTTGCCCTTCCTGGCGGCTACAGACTTGTCCCGTGACACGAGCCGCTGCTGCTGGAGGGTCCCCACAGTCTTCAGTTGTGTCTCAGGGACCGGAGGTGGCATCATGAAGGCAGAGGAGAGGGGCCCCAGGGTGGGCCAGGCTACAGACGACAGGGAGGGTTTGGGGCTCTGCGTGTGGAGCAGGGAGTCCTTCTGCTTCAGGATTGAGGGTGCAGATAAGCGGGACTGCAGCACCCCGACTGTGAAGAGAAGACGACATGATGGAGGCCACACAAGCAGAACATCTGTACATTTAAAGGGCTGCTCCAATAACGAGGACACAGACACTAGGACGTCTTACCACCGGATGTCCGGGGAGATTGAGCTGAGGTGACGAATATCTGGGGAGACCTGATCTCCTGGGGGGCTTCCAGGACAGAGGGAAAGCGGGGAAAGTCACCGACCTCATCCTCAAACAATAGGGAGGCCTTCATCACCTGCAGGGGCCGAGAGAACAAACAGGAAGTACAGGGACCCATACACGACTCACCACAGGCTGCGCCCCGGAGGTGCTGGACACTCACCTGTAACGCATGCGGATTCACCCCCATGGAAGAGGCGATGTGGGACGATGCCGACACCGGCCCCTGCTCCTCTGTGATGTCCTGATCATCTGGGCCAGAGTCCAGGAGCGGCTCCTGCGTGATGTCCGCCATGTCACTGTCCAGCTCCAACACCCGACCCAAGTGCTCGTCTGCCGGGCTCTGACAACAGCACAGGAGAGAATTACTAGGGGCTACCAGAGAAAGAGCCAGAGAAGCAGCACAGGAGAGAATTACTAGGGGCTACCAGAGGAAGAGCCAGAGAAGCAGCACAGGAGAGAATTACTAGGGGCTACCAGAGAAGCAGCACAGGAGAGAATTACTAGGGGCTACCAGAGGCCGGGCCAGAGGCAGCACAGGAGAGAATTACTAGGGGCTACCAGAGGAAGAGCCAGAGGAGCAGCACAGGAGAGAATTACTAGGGGCTACCAGAGGCCGGGCCAGAGAAGCAGCACAGGAGAGAATTACTAGGGGCTACCAGAGGAAGAGCCACAGGGAGAGAATCACCACTGACTATGGAGGGCGATCTGAGCAGCTCTTACTACACGATGCGCTTGCAGCCATAGTGTTACCTTACAGACTCCGCACTACAATCACTAGATCAGTGTCATTTACCAGCCGCCCTGATCCTACACAAATACTGTAGTTACACTAGGTCCCTGCTCTTGGGACTAGATTAGGGTGTGTTCTCAAACTCTCCTTGCATTCAGTGGATGAAACAGATTAGCGGAGTCTATCCCTCCGGCTGCTGACAATGGCCATAGAAAATAACTGGGGGCGATGCAGAGACGCAGGGAAAAAGCTGCTCTATAACCTACGACTCGGGGCTGCAGATTCCACTGCTGTGTGCATGAGACCCTAGTGTTCTACATCCAGACAGCAACTGGATGACTGAGATGCAGCGCCACGGGTGAGCCAGCCGGGGATGCACCACCGATTTTGGAAGGAATACTGTTTGTTGCGCCCTTCAGCTTGGCATGCAAGTAGTAGACGTAGTTGCTGAACCTTCAATCTGGCTTCACGTCTTTGGTCTTCAATGCACGGGCATCACCTACCTCCTGGTGAGGGAGCCATAGTAATGGACATGACCCCACATAGGGTCAGCAGTACTGCTCCCTATAAAGACCTTACACTGCAGAGCTCGGTGAGATGAGCGAGCAGCAGGTCACACATGCACGGGCTGCCCTGTTCATCTCTATAGTGCTGACATTACTGTAACATGGTCGTACCCTGGAGTCTGACCATCCCAGGACCCCGGATTTATGCTTCCACATTCATTAGATCCAGGAGCTACAGAACATTTACACAAGTACAGATTTATTCCTTTCATTTTTGCAATAAAAACTACAATCAGAACACGATACATAACCCATAAGACGACGTTGTGTGCGCAATTCTCCCGTCTCCGCTGTTATTATAGGCATCACCTGATGAGGCAGGCGCCATGTATATTTATTGCTAGGACCCATTTTATTATCTGGAGTAAAATGGTCCCATTACCCAAATGTCAGCGTCCACAGAATGAGGTTATGGTGCGCACCGGGTCCATGGATGCACTACCTCCAGTCACCACAGAAAGAGGGGGCAGCAGAGCAGCAGCATCCAGTATTATATCATCCTGCTGGTAGCAATGACTGCTGACTAACCCCAACATGTCAGGCCTGCAGGATTATTACCCCTGATTATACAATCCGCACATCACAGCAGGTTTGTCCCCATATTCACTTTTTGCACTGGAGGCAAAGATCTGCCCCAAATGCTATACGTGCCAGTGAATCTGGGGCAGGAATGGGTCACCATTTTGAGAAAGGATCATGTAATCGCACGTAGAAGGGACATTGCATCATAGACAGATCTGGGAAATTGCAGCCCCAGCTACAAGGTAACAAACACCCAGCTGTGAGGCAGCCACCATCGCTGTACTGTACACAACACACTGACTGCATCTGCTCTTTATAATGTATCAGCCAACGGAGCCAAGGCCCTGAGCATAGAGGACCCAGAGTATGACTGCTGCATTATGGGTAATTATAGGGACACAATGACAACGCTTCTCCAGCCGCCTGCACTAGTCCTGTCTGACTTTATACATGTAATGGCACAGCACCAGAAGGGAGACCTGATGGAAGGTTTAGCCCCTCTCTACCTGTGGTGGAGGGGAAGGTCTCCCATTAAGCATAGCCTGCTGTGGGGGCAGCTGCTGTCCAGGAGGGGGCAGGGCGGCAGCCTTCATTTTCTTGGGTTCAGCAGTGGAGGCGGCAGAGTCCTCTTCATCGTCTGATTCTTGGAGTCCATACTTGGAGAAGTGCTTCACCTGCAGAGGATCACAAGGAGCGGAGTTACCCATATATCTATTATCACCACTGTGCCCGAGCCGGCTGCCCACCAGGTTACTGTGCTGCCCGCCATTAGAAGGGGATAAAGCTGTTATACAGAGCCAGATTCCTCTCATATCACACAGAGCAGAACCTGACGACCTCACCTTGAACACCCAGGACCCGGTCTCTGGACGATACTCCTTAAACTGGGCTCCTTGTTTCCTGGAGGCGGCTTCCAGCTTGTTCTTATAGTTCATCTCCTCCAGCCGCTCGGGGCTCTTGATTAATGCACGGGTCGTCTTATCTATAGGCCACACCTCGTTCAGGGTCACCTCCGCCGGCCTGAGAGAGAGCGAGAGATGCCACTTGTGTACACAGAAGGAGGTCTCAAAATATTCACAAAACCCCAACCCCCACATACACACATCTTGTAAATGAGCCACGTGCCTAGAGAAGCTCATACAGAGGGGGCACAGCCTTCCACTAGATGCATGTACATGTCAGAGGGGGCACAGCCTTAAACTAGACGAGAAGTACATGTCAGAGGTGGGGAAACGCCAGGCCTTCCAAGAGATGCATGTACATTGCAGAGGCGGGCAACAGCCTTCCATAATGCATGTAATGTAAGGGCGGCACAGCCTTCCATTACTAGATGCATGTACATGTCAGAAGGGGGCACAGCCTTACCATAGATGCAGTAACATGTCAGAGGGGGCACAGCCTTCCACTAGAAGGTACGAATGCTGGACATGTCAGAGGGGGCACGGCATTCCACTAGATGAAGGTAATGTCCAGGGAGGGGGAACGCAGCTCCGACTAGATGCATGTACATGTCAGAGGGGTGCACAGCCTTAACCACTAGACGTCATGTACATGTCAGAGGTGGCACAGCATATCCAGTGTCACAGATGCATGTCACCTGTCAGAGGTGGGACGGTCCGGATGTCTGTCAAGGGGCAGTTCCACTAGTGCATGTACATGTCAAGGGGGCACAGCTTCAATAGATGCATGTACATGTCGAGGGGGCACAGATTCCACTAGATGCATGTACATGTCAGAGGGGCACAGCTTCCCAGGATGAATGTCATGGAGTCACAGATCATGAGTGTCGGGGGCACAGCGCTTCCACTAGATGATGTACATGTCAAGAGGGGGGCACTGCGCTTCCACTAGATGCATTGTACATGTCAGAGGGGGCACAGCGCTTCCACTAGATGCATTACATGTCAGAGGGGGCACAGCCTTCCACTAGATTTTGCAGGTAACATGTCAGAGCATAGTCACGGATGCCCACATTCAGAGTACAGAGTCTGTGGGACAGTGCAAGGAACTCCAAAGCACAGATGCATTGTACTACAGATGGCGTCTCACACAGTATAGGGGGGGGGAGGGGGTTGCAGAAAGATTGTGAGACAGTCGCAGTTAACCCTATCCATGATCATACCTGTTGAGACCCTTTCACCCACAGGAGTTTATTCCATCACCGTGTAGACGAGCACCTCATTAGTTTCTGATAGGGACAAATTCATCCAGGTTCAGGTTTGTCAGGTCAACCAGACCCTCAAAATATATGATCCGTATCCGGCGGGGGGCCAAAAGAAAAAACTGAATTTAGAGGGAATTATCTGGAAGATGACATCCCTGTGGATATCATGGGTAGGGCGACCTCGCATAATGGGGGAGCCACAGCGCACAGGGCGATACACGAAGGAACAGATACAAGTGAGGGGATCCCGAGGTTCCTGACATGGGAGTTTCGTGCACGCACGGCGTATCAAGCTTACAGGAGAGGAAGGCATTACAGGGGCTCCCCAGGATTAGCTCCTAAGTGCAGTAGCGCGATACCTGGTTTCCCCACCACGTCAGAGGACCAGCTCATGTTTCATCGGCATGCTGCCGTACATTGCCTAGTGGCCTAAGGTATTGAATAGCAGTTGAACTAATAATGGAGCCTCATCATGGGGGCACAGCCTTCCACTAGATGCATGTACATGTCAGAGGGGGCACAGCCTTCCACTAGATGCATGTACATGTCAGAGGGGGTGCACAGCCTTTGCCACTAGACGCATGTAAATGTCAGAGGGGGCACAGCCTTCCACTAGATGCATGTACATGCAGAGGTGGGCGGGAAAGCATTCACTAGTGCATGTACATGTCAGAGGGGGGCACAGCCTTCACATAGATGCATTACAGTGTCAGGGGGCCAGAACTTCTATCTAGATGCATTACATGTCAGAGGGGCCAGCCTTCCAATAGATGCATGTAAGCATGTCAGAGGGGGCACGCCTTCCACTAGATGACAGTGGTACATGAGATGGGATGTAGGGGGCACGGCTTCACTAGATGCAGTACATGTCGAGGGGGCACAGCTTCCAACTAGACTGCATGTACATGTCAGAGGGGGCACAGCCTTCCCACTAGATTGCAGTGTACATGTCAGAGCATAGTCACGGATGCCCACATTCAGAGTACAGAGTCTGTGGGACAGTGCAAGGAACTCCAAAGCACAGATGCATTGTACTACAGATGGCGTCTCACACAGTATAGGGGGGGGAGGGGGTGCAGACAGCTTGTGGACACGTGCAGTTAACCCTCTCCATGATCATACCTGTTGAGACCTTCACCCACAGGAGGCTTATTCCCATCATCCGTGTAGACGATCACCTCCTTATTTCTGATATGGACAATCTCATCCAGGTTCAGGTTTGTCAGGTCAACCAGACCTTCAAAATATATGGATCCGTATCCTGCGGGGGGGCAAAAGAAAAAACTGAATTCTAGAGAATTATCTGGAAGATGACCTGTGTATTACATGGGTCAGGTGACCTAGTATAATGGGGGCAGCCACAGCCGCACATGGCGATACACGAAGGAACAGATACAAGTGAGGGATCCCGAGGTTCCTGACATGGGAAGTTCTGTGCACGCACGCGTATCAGCTACAGGAGAAGGAAAGGCATTACAGGGGCTCCCCAGGATTTGCTCCAAGTACAGTAGGCGATACCTGGATCCCCCACTAGTCAGCTGACCAGCTCATGTTTCACTCAGGCATGCTGCCGTACATTGCATAGTGGCCTATAAAGGTATTGAATAGCAGCTGCACTTATGGAGCCTCATCATTGGCCTGTGCAGCACACCCTGCGTGACATTGTATAAGAGCGCGTCCTCCCATAACCTCCACTCACCTCTGCGGCCGATGGTGAAACCTTCTACCATGCACTTTCCTTCATCGTCCATCATCTTGGCCAGCTCCTCCATGGAGGGGATGGTGTAGTAACCTTCTCTGGATAGTACAATGCCTGGAAGAAGAAACAGATGTTTAAGATCCCCACACGCCCTGGGTGGTCCTCAGTCACGTTCGCTCTATGGCAGCTCACCGGCAGGGTGTGGGGGCACATCATTGAGCACCTCCTCCTCGGTGTACGAGCTCTCCTCCGCGCTGCCGTCCAGGCTGTTCCTCAGGGCGCTGCGCATGTTCAGAGCCACGATGGTGTCATCCATATTGTTCAGACGCTTCTTCTCCTGACTGTGAGGCAGAGGTTTGGATAAAGAGGGGGGCGGGTAGAATCTGGACACCTCCTCGTCAGCTTCTCCGTCTCCATCACAGTGGCTCTTGTCATTAGGTCTGTAACACGGACAAAGTCCATTATGTACAGTTATAGCAGAGAGCAGACATGAGGACCTGCAGATCCAACATGAACACGTTACCTGTCGTCATTCTCTGGGTACCGGGCTGGAGAGGGGCCCTCGTCCTGCTCGCTGTGGGATGGAGAGGCCAGATTGCTGATATTTAGGTTCTTCAGAACCAACTTCTTTATGCTCTTCCTAAGATAGAAATAGGAGAGATTTGGCCTTCGTGGTAGATCTGCAGCCATCAGGGCACAGAAAGGCTGGAGTGAAACATGAGCAGAGCCTGCTAAAATCTACAAATTACTCAAAGTCTTAAATAAAAAAAATAAAAAAAAGTCTGCTGCTACTAACAGCATACACACAGGTCTGATTACATAGGGAAAGAGCACAGAACACAGCAGTGTTAGAACACAACACTGGCGGCAGTCACAGGATCCATTAATCACATACCTGGGCATGAAGGCTCCGCTGGACATAGAAGGTTCGTCATCATCCAGCCCATCAAACAGCTGAGTCTTTGCGGTACCGGACGTCTGCAGAGCTTTGGGTCGCACCTTGGTGGCGGGGCGAGGGGTGAGCTTATAGTGCGTTGGGGTGGTGAGGGCTTTCTGTGCAGCCGGGTTGGTGGGTTTTAGGCGCTAATGAAACAGATTTCAAAGTTTAAAAAAAAAAACAAACAAAAAAAAAAAAACAGATTTAAACCTCATCCAGAAATCACACAACCGCCCACTTACCTCTTCCTTCTTCTTTGGGTCAGAAATGGGGTTTCGGAATAGCGGGGAATCGCCATAGGGAGAATAGGCCAGAGCAGTGAGCTGCTGCTGGAGGACCAGCTGCTGGGCGGCCGCTGCACTGGGATCACTCAGAGCTGAAACAAAAAGCCGGGTCAGAACCAGCAGAATATATTTCCTATAGAGGAGCGAGTGTACTACTAGGTGGAGCGCAGACCTGTAAACTAGTGATCAGACTTCACTAACGCTACGTTTCCTGTTTAGGTAATGTGCAAGCAGCAGAAACTCACCTACAGGAGCCTGAGGGCCCCCGAACCCAAGGCCGGTGTTGGCTGCATTAAAGCCCGTGGTACCAAATGTCCCTGTCCCGAGCGTCCCACCAAGTTTTGGTGGATTGTTCCCAAACAGCGATGTCTGGCCTGTGTTCAGTCCTGGAAAGAAAAAAAATAAATTAAATCAGATTTAGCAGACGAGTCCAAGGAAGCCTGTCCATGTTAGGACACGCTACAGAACCGGAGCTCATGGATCATGACATCCTCCTCTCCAGAATCAGCTGTTTATACTAGACAAAGATTTATCAGCATTTCCATGACTGGAAAGTCAAAGGAAACCTATGGAGGCCAGAAACACAACAAGTGTTCAGGGACTGGAGGCAGGCAGTTGCCTTCAGCACCCAGGTACCAAATGCCCCCTACTCTGGGGTGCAGGGGGAGAGGTCTAGCCCCGTCACTCAGATCTCATGGATGCCTAAAAGTACAATATTCATGCTATAACCCTACCTTGTCCAAATCCAGCAGTGAGGCCGGGTCCTAGTGTCCCTGGCGCTGCCTTGTTGCCAAAGAGACTATTGCCGGTATTATTAGCTCCAAAACCTGTAAAACAATATGCAGTTTAGAACAGAGGAGAGAGGAGTCCTCCTTATGCAGCTCTTACGAGGCCCCTAGTAATACAATGCACCGCAGCAATGACCTGCACCTGTGTATAATGTACAGATCATCATTTCTATGCTCAGCCGTGATCGGCTAGAATTTCTTAAACCTCTGAGCAGTTTCCAGGCCATTGCTGCACATACTATAACACAGATGGGTCATAGTATCACATGATGCACGACCCGTGTACTTAGATTACTATGATATATAAAGACTAACGTGCTGTACAGAAGTAATAAACTACAGATGGTTTACAGAGCGAGGAGCAGGCATCTGCTTCTCCTCCGCCAGAGACCGTAATAGGAATAATTGTTACCAAATAGTCCTCCGGTTCCGGTGCCAAATGCAGGGGCGCTGGTCGTGGTGGTCCCAAACCCGGCCGGCTTGTTATTGAACAAAGTCTGAAAGCAGGAAAAAAAAAAAAAAATTTCAAAAACAATTCAATCTGCGCACAATGATGTAACATATGGGCATCACTCTGCCCCATGAGATCCTGATACTCGGGGCTCCTCCACAAAGTTTAGCAACATAAAGGAAACCCCTCTAAAAGCTGCAATACCATCAATTATATGTCAGATTTTATAACCCAAGAAGAAAAATCATCAACAGGCCACCCATGGATTCCCAAGAATGAGGTCCAGTTTTCCCAGGGCCTATGGGTGCACTGCTGCTCTATCCATCAATACTGAACACATGCCCCAGCTATATGCACCATTCATGCCCCCATTCTACTGATCAGAGGGGGGTCCCAGGGGTTCACCACCACCCGAAGTGGGTTCATATAATTACACATACCGAGCTTCCTACACCCCCGAAGGGCGTTGCGTTTGTCTGTCCAAACAAGCCCGTTCCGGCTCCGAAGGCGGAGCCTGCATTCGTATTGGTGGATGTTCCAAAGAGGCCGGTGGACTGTGTGGCTTGTGTGCTTCCAAAGAGACCCTAAGGAGTTAAACATGTCCATTATCCACCCACCTGAAACCACCATCACCCTCCCGGCCGGCCAGATAATACACTTACCATTGTACTGGTCTGCGGTTGCCCCAGGGTGTTTGTGTTCCCAAACGAGAATCCTGTGTTCTGTGTGGTGGTCGCTTGGCCGAAGGGCTTATTAAACAGGCTGGTAGCCGGCTGAGCCGCTGGAGGGCCAAAAAGACCCCCAGTGTTTGCTCCAAACGTGCTGGTGCCTGCAAATACCATCTCAATAAGAAACTCAGAAAGTAACTAGTACAGCGTCATGCAAGCCACTTCAGCAACTTACTCTGTCCAAAGGCATTCTTGTTCCCAAACGAGAAGCTGCTGCTGGAGGGTGTAGTGCCGAACAGCCCTGTGGAGGCACTAGATGTGGCCGTGGGTGCCCCAAACAGTCCGGTAGCGGTGGCTGCACCCACTGGGTTCTGGGGACCCTTTCTGTTAGCTTGATAATCTTCTAGACGCAGTTCCTACAGGTAGAAAAGGTGGTCAATAACAGACACTACTAGTCATGGACACAACCCCCTCCGGATACTCACCTCCAGGGACTTGCTCTCGTACTCCTTCATTGCAGTGATGCACTGGTGCTTTGTGCTGATGTTCGTTGTCACACCACCCTTTGCCATGGTGTCTGTTCCGGAAGGAGCCTAAAAGCCAGAAACACAAGCGGGGAACGCAGCTTAGTAGTGTCCACCAGTCTCACCAAGGACATCACATCTCTGCCGCCTGCCAAGCACAGACTCTACTCACATTAAACTTAATGGTGGTCCCTGTTGGAGCTGCAGAAAACGTTGAGGTCCCAAACAACGTGCTAGACGTCCCTCCGAAAGGGTTGGCAGTCGTGTTCGCATTACCAAAAAGGCTGGTGCTGTTTGTACCAGTCCCAAAACCTACAGGTGGGAGAGAACAGAGTGTGACATAAGAGACACCTACAGCATGGTCATTGCCCTAGAGGAGAGGGGCACTTACTGCTGAAGGTCGAAGGCTTCGTCTGACCAAAGGCATTGCTCTGTGAGGAGAAGAGGCCACCACCTGTGTTGGTTGCACCAAAGAGGGAGTTTGTTGTACCTGTAGACGTCCCAAAGCCAAAACCTGTGCTGGTGGAGGATGTTGCGGTCTGGTTAAAGGTTCCTGTGCCAAAGAGTCCACCTGAGAGAAGAAGAATACAAGTCACCAAAACCAGAGTCAGGAGCAGAAGCTCAAGCCCCACAGGACGTCTAAGAGCCATAAGAGATGTGCTGTCTCCTACCGGGTTTATTCTGTGTGTTCCCAAACAATCCTCCGCTGTTCGTGTTTGTGCCGAAGGTCGAACTTCCAAAACCGGTGGCCGTGGAGGTTCCAAAACCGGGAGCTGAAAATCCAGACAGACATGAATTATCTCTGTACACAAGATGCGCACCAGCCCCAGCATCGTCAGGTGCCAAGAAGGGGAGCAATAGATGGGCACGTATCATGGGGAAACATACTTACTTTGACCAAAGGTTGATGTCGCTCCAAAAGCCCCGGTGCCTCCTCCGAAAGGAGTGCCAAACGATTTATTAAACATGGCACTAACGCTTCATAGAACTAGGAACGGAGTGATATATAAAGACTAACGTGCTGTACAGAAGTAATAAACTACAGATTGTTTACAGAGCGAGGAGCAGGCATCTGCTTCTCCTCCGCCAGAGACCGTAATAGGAATAATTGTTACCAAATAGTCCTCCGGTTCCGGTGCCAAATGCAGGGGCGCTGGTCGTGGTGGTCCCAAACCCGGCCGGCTTGTTATTGAACAAAGTCTGAAAGCAGGAAAAAAAAAAAAAAAATTCAAAAACAATTCAATCTGCGCACAATGATGTAACATATGGGCATCACTCTGCCCTATGAGATCCCGATACTCGGGGCTTCTCCACAAAGTTTAGCAACATAAAGGAAACCCCTCTAAAAGCTGCAATACCATCAATTATATGTCAGATTTTATAACCCAAGAAGAAAAATCATCAACAGGCCACCCATGGATTCCCAAGAATGAGGTCCAGTTTTCCCAGGGCCTATGGGAGCAATGCTGCTCTATCCATCAATACTGAACACATGCCCCAGCTATATGCACCATTCATGCCCCCATTCTCCTGATCAGAGGGGGGTCCCAGGGGTTCACCACCACCAGAAGCGGATCATATAATTACACATACCGAGCTTCCTACACCCCCGAAGGGCGTTGCGTTTGTCTGTCCAAACAAGCCCGTTCCGGCTCCGAAGGCGGAGCCTGCATTCGTATTGGTGGATGTTCCAAAGAGGCCGGTGGACTGTGTGGCTTGTGTGCTTCCAAAGAGACCCTAAGGAGTTAAACATGTCCATTATCCACCCACCTGAAACCACCACTGCCCTCCCGGCCGGCCAGATCATACACTTACCATTGTACTGGTCTGCGGCTGCCCCAGGGTGTTTGTGTTCCCAAACGAGAAGCCTGTGTTCTGTGTGGTGGTCGCTTGGCCGAAGGGCTTATTAAACAGGCTGGTAGCCGGCTGGGCCGCTGGAGGGCCAAAAAGACCCCCAGTGTTTGCTCCAAACGTGCTGGTGCCTGCAAATACCATCTCAATAAGAAACTCAGAAAGTAACTAGCGCAGCGTCATGCAAGCCACTTCAGCAACTTACTCTGTCCAAAGGCATTCTTGTTCCCAAACGAGAAGCTGCTGCTGGAGGGTGTAGTGCCGAACAGCCCTGTGGAGGCACTAGATGTGGCCGTGGGTGCCCCAAACAGTCCGGTAGCGGTGGCTGCACCCACTGGGTTCTGGGGACCCTTTCTGTTAGCTTGATAATCTTCTAGACGCAGTTCCTACAGGTAGAAAAGGTGGTCAATAACAGACACTACTAGTCGTGGACACAACCCCCTCCGGATACTCACCTCCAGGGACTTGCTCTCGTACTCCTTCATTGCAGTGATGCACTGGTGCTTTGTGCTGATGTTCGTTGTCACACCACCCTTTGCCATGGTGTCTGTTCCGGAAGGAGCCTAAGAGTCAGAAACACAAGCGGGGAACGCAGCTTAGTAGTGTCCACCAGTCTCACCAAGGACATCACATCTCTGACTCCTGCCAAGCACAGACTACTCACATTAAACTTAATGGTGGTCCCCGTTGGAGCTGCAGAAAATGTTG
This sequence comes from Engystomops pustulosus, assembly GCA_019512145.1. Classification (NCBI taxonomy): domain Eukaryota; kingdom Metazoa; phylum Chordata; class Amphibia; order Anura; family Leptodactylidae; genus Engystomops; species Engystomops pustulosus. Next base: position 34,563 of record WNYA01001874.1, on the reverse strand, counting down.
AGGTCCCAAACAACGTGCTAGACGTCCCTCCGAAAGGGTTGGCAGTCGTGTTGGCATTACCAAAAAGGCTGGTGCTGTTTGTACCAGTCCCAAAACCTACAGATGGGAGAGAACAGAGTGTGACATAAGAGACACCTACAGCATGGTCATTGCCCTAGAGGAAAGGACAGGGGCACTTACTGCTGAAGGTCGAAGGCTTCGTCTGACCAAAGGCATTGCTCTGTGAGGAGAAGAGGCCACCACCTGTGTTGGTTGCACCAAAGAGGGAGTTTGTTGTACCTGTAGACGTCCCAAAGCCAAAACCTGTGCTGGTGGAGGATGTTGCAGTCTGGTTAAAGGTTCCTGTGCCAAAGAGTCCACCTGAGAGAAGAAGAATACAAGTCACCAAAACCAGAGTCAGGAGCAGAAGCTCAAACCCCACAGGACGTCTAAGAGCCATAAGAGACGTGCTGCCTCCTACCGGGTTTATTCTGTGTGTTCCCAAACAATCCTCCGCTGTTCGTGTTTGTGCCGAAGGTCGAACTTCCAAAACCGGTGGCCGTGGAGGTTCCAAAACCGGGAGCTGAAAATCCAGACAGACATGAATTATCTCTGTACATAAGACGCGCGCCAGCCCCAGCATCGTCAGGTGCCAAGAAGGGGAGCAATAGATGGGCACGTGTCTCACAGGGGAAACATACTTACTTTGACCAAAGGTTGATGTCGCTCCAAAAGCCCCGGTGCCTCCTCCGAAAGGAGTGCCAAACGATTTATTAAACATGGCACTAACGCTTCATAGAACTAGGAACGGAGAAAAAGAAATGAATAAAGAGGGAGGTTCTGTGCGGGTCCACTTCATGCCGTCACCATTATGTCAAGAATGGACTTCTGCTCCCCGATCACCTAATGCTGCGCCCTATAACTAACTCCGGGACCGAGGCTGAGCAGCAGAGCGAGGCACTGCCACTATACAGTGTGCGGCGCTGTGCTTGGTGGGAGCCCTGTGCAATGGATCCCCTCGCAATACCATCACACAGAGGAGAGATTATACAACGCGTATCCCAGGCCTAATGACATGAAGCGTAATAACAAGCCATAACCAGATCCAGGGCGACCAGTGACATCACCGCAGAGCAATGTCATTATATTATAATACATCATCTGCCAGAGACATCCCTCCTGGAGACGGCACCAGACACACAGCACAACAACACCGGCGCCGCACAGCTCAGGTCCCAGGATGAGATACAGCAGGGAGTATCACACAGGATGAGATACAGCAGAGAGTATCACACAGGATGAGATACAGCAGGGAGTATCACACGGGATGAGATACAGGAGGTAGTATCACACGGGATGAGATACAGCAGGGAGTATCACACGGGATGAGATACAGCAGGGAGTATCACACAGGATGAGATACAGCAGGGAGTATCACACAGGATGAGATACAGCAGGGAGTATCACACAGGATGAGATACAGCAGGGAGTATCACACGCAGAGGAGGACACCATACATGTTACCTGCACTGACACATTGTAACAGACAGGAGAGAGATAGGAGCTCATTTATCACAGGCCGGGGGTTGGGGGGGCACCCCATTATCTATTCCTGGAAAACCCCTTTAACCGGTTAAGGACCGAGAACTTTCCTGTTTATTTTTCACTCCCCACCTTCAAAAATCTATAACTTTATTTTTCCATGGCCAGAGCGCGTGTTGACGGTTGTTTCTGCGTAAACATACCTGCTCATAGCGATGATATTATTTTTCCACGCCAGTGTAACTAGGAAGCGGGGGAACAAAGTTCCTAAAATGGAGTGGAAACAGATGTGAACAAACGCATTTGCACTTTTCTTGTGGGTTTGGATCTTTAGACGGCTTGTCATAGTGGCCCAAATGACAGGTCATACTCTTTCTTTGGTTCGGTACGATCCGTGCGATAAACAAATTGTATCAGTTTAGTATAAAGTTTTCAACATTTAACAAAATTAAAACCTCCTGATACAAAAGATTATTTTGTGATTTTGCATCTTCTGGCTCTAATAATCTTTTTTTACTTTGGTGTAGAGCTGTGCGGGTGTAAATTTTTGCGAATTTGATAATATTACAATTATATCAGTTGTGGAGTGCTGTACAACAGATTTAATCACATTTGATCGATTTTTTTTTTATTATTTTCAACAATATGGGGTTGTAATAGCCATTGAAAAACGTTATTATATTTTGGATAGATCGGGCAATTTTCGGACGCGCGATACTGATGTGTTCTATGTTGTTTACGTTTATTTATAGTTATGTCAGTTTCTAGGGAAAGCGGTTGGGGTGATTGAATTTTTAGGTTTTTTTCGTTATATTTTTTAAAAACTTTTCTTTTTACTATTTTTCAGACTCCCTATGGTACTTTAACCCTAGTCGATCCTATCATATACTACAGTATATGAGTCAGTATATGGGGATTTTTCTCCTCATTCATTACAATGTGCTATCAGAAGGGGTTAAAACGAAATAGCCTCGGGTCTTTGGAAGACCCGAGGCTACCATGGAGACGGATCACCGCTCCCCAATGACATCACGGGGAGCGACGATCCCAGGTAAGATGGCGACGCCCATGCGCCGCTATCTTTTTAAGGCTGCCGGCAGCCATCGCTGTGATAACACCCGTGATCAGTACTAGCACCAATCACAGGTGTTACCGGTAAGCCTTTGCTGCAATATGCAGCAAATACTTACAGGCTATGGAGAGGGCTCAGCCCGTGAGCCCTCTCCATGCATCGGGACCGGCCGTGAACCAGTTAAGCTTTTTGTGAAATCCTATCCATCCAGCGCAATGCCTGTGTGGCAGAGCACCCCTGGGGGCATTTCACAAAAAGCTTAACTGGTTCACGGATCCGTGTCACCGTGCATGGAGAGGCTCACGCTGAGCCCTCTCCATAGCCCTGTAAGTATTTGGCTGCATATTGCAGCAAAAGGCTTACCGGTAACACCTGTGATTGGTGCTAGTACTGATCACGGGTGTGATCCACACGATGCTGCCGGCAGCCTTAAAAAGATAGCTGCGAACATGTGGCGTCGCCATCTTACCTGGGATCCGCGCTCCCCGTGATGTCATTGGGAGCTGTGGATCCAGTCTCCATGGTAGCCTCGGGTCTTCCAAAGACCCGAGGCTATTTCGTTTAACCCTTCTGATACACATTGTAATGAATGAGAGAAAATCCCCATATCCTGACTCTATCTGTAGTATATGATAGGATCGCCTAGGTTTAAAGTACCATAGGGAGTCTGAAAAATAGTAAAAAGAAAAGTTTTTAAAAAATTATAACTAAAAAAACCTAAAAATTCAATCACCCCCCCTTTTCCCTAGAACTGACATAATATAATAAACGTAAAAAATAAACACATCAGGTATCGCCGCGTCCGAAAATGCCCGATCTATCAAAATATAATAACGTTTTTCAATGCATTTAAACCCCTATTTTGAAAATAATAAAAAAAAAATCAGATCAAAGTGATTAAAATTTTGTACACTCCCAAACTGATATAATTGAAATATTATCAAATTCGCAAACAATTACACCACGCACAGCTCCGTACACCAAAGTATAAAAAAGAGTTATTAGAGCCAGAAGATGGCAAAATCAAAAAAATAATTTTTTGTACAGGAGGTTTTAATTTTTGTTAAATGTATGAAAACTTTATAAACTGTACAAATTGTTATCCACGTGATCGTTACCGAACCAAAGAAAGAGTAGACCTGTCATTTGGGGCCACAGTGAAAGCCGTAAGATCAAAACCCACAAGAAAACAGTGCAAAATGCGTTTGTTCATCATTTTCACTCCATTTGGAACTTTTTCCCGCTTCCTATACACGGCGTGGAAATAATAATATCATCGGCTATGAATTGTAATGTGTTACGCAGAAAACAACCGTGTCAACACGCGCTCTGGCCATGGAAAAAATAAAAAAGTTATATGTTTGAAGGTGGGGAGTGGAAAAATAAACAGGAAGTTCTCGGTCCTTACCGGTTAAGGGGTTTTCCAGGAATAGATAATGGGGTCCCCCCAACCCCGGCCTTGTGATAATGAGCTCCTATCTCTCTCCTGTCTGTTACAATGGTTCCAGTGCAGGTAACATGTTGTGTCCTCCTCTGCAGGATAAGAAGTACACGCTTGACCATGGAGGACCTGACCCCGCGCTGCAGGAGTACGGCATCAGTCAGAAGCCGCATTACTTCACCTAGTGCCAGGACCCCCGCGTCTTCTGTCACCGAGGATGTGGAATGAGACGCCCGGGGACCCCCGTCACCGAGGATGTGGAAGGAGACGCCCCCTATCTCCCTGTCCCGGACCCCCGCCCTGCCTTTCACCGAGTGATGTGGGAGGAGACGCCCCTAATCCCTGCCCTGGGGACCCCTCACTCCTGTCACCGAGGAGTGTGAAGAAGACGCCCCCATCCTCCCTGCCCCGCGCCTCCTGTCACGAGGATGTGGAAGGCGACACCTACTAGCCTCCTGCCCCGGGCCGTGAGGGAATCCTGCCGCCGCTTCTCCTTTCCGGGGTTGGGACCTTGCCCGCGTCTCCTGCCCTGGGCTGTGGGGGGTGTTTCCATTCTGCCGCTCTCTGTCCTGGACTGTGGGGGTGTCCTTGCTGGACTACCCGATGACATTGGGATCCGGACCCCTGGACTGTACGAAGCCCCCTGTCTGTTGCCGGGGGAGGGGCGCTCTGCTGTATATAGCATCTGTTTATGTGTCTGTAGTGGATGATTATACGTGATCTTTCATAGACGCACGCTGTGTACGTGTCTCTGTCAGGAGAAGCCTCAGAGCGCAGATCTCCCACTACCTCGAGTATTATCAGCTCTGGATACAATGAGCTTCTGCTCACCACTACATTTTGTCATGGACTTCCCCTTTATCTGCTGTCGTCTGTTCCTCACACTGCTGTTGCTCTCGCAGCCAGTGTTATGTACTTGTCCCAAGGAGAGAACGTGTGACTAAGCTTTCACTGCTGTGCTCCTGTGCTCTCTGCAGCCAGTGTTATGCTTGTCCAGAGAGACGGGGTGACTAAGTTTTACACGGCGGTGCTCTTCACTTTTTGCAAAACTCTCGGATCTGTTTTTCTGTTTCGTATACTACAGCAGAGATTCATAGAAGACTCTGCAGCAGTGCCAATGACAAGATCAACAGCAGTGTTGAGGACACCCCCATTACATCACTGGAAATAGAGTCATACTGGCAGTCTAACAGCAGTCTAGTAACTCTCTCTCTGGGACTGCATGTAACTGTGGCTGTCACCCCCACACCTCTGACACAGCAGTATAACCCCCAGCGTCCACAACACAGAACAGGATCAATAGTTTTTATTGGGTTAAATAGTATATTGTATGGTCTGGAGTGTTACTGTAGCGCCCCCATGGGGGTAGTAGTCCCAGCTATTGTCATTGGTGGGATCTGTGTACTAACCATGGAAGACAACCGGGGAGGGGAGGGGGAGGTAAAACGGTGTAACTCGGCTCCGAGCAGATCTAGGAGGCTACAGAATACAGTTCTGCATGAATGTGGTGGCCAGCTCCTGTCCTGGCCCACACAGGTGATAACATCCCTCCTATCTCGCCCCAGGATCTATGGGGAGGGGCTTCAGTCACTGTGACATATCAGATCAGAGGTTGGTGTGACACACAACTCTGGTGACATCATAGCATTATAGTTGTGGCCTGGCAGTGACCTCACAGGGGTCGTCAGATTCTCCACAATTTGTTGTAAAACTTTTCTGAAAAAAATGAATATATAGTCAGATAACTACCCTCCCCCCCCTCCCCCGGGAGGCTGACCAGACTACAATCCCTGGCTGTCAGGGTGGGGCACCCTGATCTCATGGCGTCACACCTGTGTCCGGCTGAATATGTCCGTTCCGTATGAGGAAGTCCAGGAGGACCAGCGCGCAGTTGGGTTTGGATTCCTGATTGGCGAGCGCCCCCTCACCTGCAGATAAGAGATTCACTGGTCACTGGAGATGGTACCCACAATGTTGTAACACAGAGGGGTCCTCATGTCACATACTTGTCCAGGGGCCACAGATAAAACTCCTGCAACCTCCATCCCCACACGAGCTGGAGACCGGAACCTCCAGATCATACACAACTGGCACTCCAGGTAGAGGGCGCTGCCTGCTCATAGGCATAGCTTTAGGGAAGAGGGGGTAATAAAACCAGGTGGGGATTTAGGGGACACAATGAAGAAGTAGGGCTGTAGTGTGTGGGTGCCTCAAGAGGGGGGCGTATGCAGCATGTAGGGGTCACTCTATGGAGACTAGGGGGGCAGCGTGTAGGGGGGTCACTCTATGGGGACTTGGGGCAGCGTGTAGGGGGATCACTCTATGGAGACTATGGAGGCAGCTGTAGGGGCTCACTTTTTTGGAGACTAGGGGGCAGCATGTGGGGGGGTCACTTTTTGAGGACTAGGGGGGCAAAAGCTTGTTAGGGGGGGGGTCACTTTTTGGAGACTAGGGGGCAGCGTGTAGGGGAGGGGGTAACTCTTTGGAGAGTAGGTGCTTATTTTAAATATATTGATCGGAGGCATTGTGTGGCAACATAAAGAGGTTCAAGGTCCTACCTGTTTGGGTCATGGTGAAGGGCCGTACAGCCACCTCCCTACCTCACGGTCCCCGGCGAGGTCTGGCTGTAGACGCTAGGGATTCTGTGGATACACGCCTCCTCTGACAGTCCTCCTTAAGAGGGTCTCCCACTACCCGGTAGGCCAGCAGGAGATCCCTCCGCCTGCCTGTAAGACACGGTGACCTCAGTGACCCTGCATGCTGCACCCTATCAGCAGATTACCAATGTCCTCAGTAAGGGGGCCTCACCATTGGGTCCAGCTTCCACGGGGTAGTTGGGGGTTTGGTCAGTGAGCCGCCGGGCGATCCACTAAAGATGTTGTCACCTCTCACAAAATCCAGACCGTTCACATGGACGTCCGTAGCGGGGAACCCCGCGACGCTCTGAGGAGACGTACCTTTAGGAGACTGTATACAGAGCCAGGGCACGGCATGACCTTATAGGAGACTGTATACAGAGCCCCGGCCCAGGACAACCGGCATTACCTTATAGATACTGATATCGACGGCCCAGACACGGCATGACCTATAGGAGAAACGACTAGCCAGGGCACGGCCCAGGACACGGCATGACCCGTATGACTTACGTGTAGCCGCCCGTTCCATGCTGAGGAGAGGAGGCTCGGAGAATAAACCCTTCAAACATCGTACTTATTGTGAGAGAGAGGAAGGAGGTCACACCGGACCTCAGGCGCTGTGCACACACATCATGTGATCACAGACAAATACATAACAATGGCATGAAGAATCACAAGATTACCAGGAGTCATCACTCCCTCAATCTGCACAACTACAATTTCAGTCCCCAGGAAACATGGAGCCATAAGAAGTGAATCATATATCACAATATGTCAACATCTTATACAACTCAGCAGTGATTAAGGGAGGAGCTGATATCACATCTTATTACGGTCCAGCAGTGATATAATGGGAGGCCAGCTGATATCATCCCATCTTCATTACAGTCCCAGCGAGTATAAGATCGGGAGGAGCTGATATCATCCCATCTTATTCCAGCCCAGTGATATTAAATGAGGACATGATATCAATCACATCTTTACAGTCCAGCATGACATAAGAGGAGGAGCTGTATCACATCTTATTTACGCAGTCCAGCGTGATATAAGGGGAGGATCTGATATCATCCCATCTTATTACAGTCCGCAGTGATATAAGAGGAGGGGCTGATCATCCCATCTTTACCAGTGATAAGAGAGCTGTATATCCCACTCAGTCCATCAGTGATATACAGAGAGGATCCTTTTTTGAGATCATCCCATCTTATTACCTCCAGCCGTGATATAAGAGGAGGAGCTGAATTCATCCCATCTTATTACAGTCCAGCAGTGATATAAGAGGAGCGCTTATAAACCCCATCTTTAGTCAACCTCGATTGGATATAAAGGAGACTGATATACTCACCATCTTATTACAGCACCAGCAGTGATATCATAAGAGGAAGGAGCTGATTATCACCCATCTATTACAGTCGCACGTGATAAGTAGGAGGATGCTGATATCATCCCTCTTATACATCCACAGTGATATAAGAGGAGGTCCTGTATATCATCCCATCTATTCTATCAGTCCAGCAGTGATATAAGAGAGGCAGCTTAGATATCATCCCATCTTATTCAGCCCACATGATATATAGATGGGAGGATCATCCCATCTTATTACAGTCCAGCATGTATTAAAGAGGAGGAGCTGATTCATCCCCATCTTATTACAGTCCACAGTGATATATAGGAGGGCTGATCATCCCATCTTATTACAGTCCAAGCAGTGATATAATAGGGCGTGCTGATGATCCCCTCTTATTACAGTCCACAGTGATATAAGAGGAGGAGCGATATCATCCCATCTTATTACAGTCCAGCAGATTATAGATGGAGAGCGTGATAACTCACCCTCTTATTACATCCAGCCGTGATATAAAGAGGAGGAGCTGATATCACCCCATCTTTATTCACATCCAGCAGTGATATAAGAGGGAGGCTGATATCACCCACTTTTAGTCCTGTTCCTAGCATATTAGAGGAGAGCTGATATAGCATCCATCTTATTACTCCATCCTCGCAGTGATTAAGGAGGAGCTGATAATCACCTCTTATTACACTCAGCAGTGATGATCTAAGAGGAGGAGCTGATATCACAAATCTTATTACAGGCCAAGCAGTGATATAAGAGGAGGACTGATATCTACCATCTTATTACAGCTCCAGCAGTTGATATAAGAGGAGAGCTGATATCATCCCATCTATGCCTCGTATTGAGGGCTAATACCCCACAAGTCCAGCAGTGATATAGAGAGGAGGAGCTGATATCATCCCATCTTATTACACTCCAGCATGATATAAGAGGAGGAGCTGATATCATCCCATCTTAGTTACACTCCCGCCAGTGATATAGTAGGAGGTCTGATATCACATCTTATTACAGTTCCAGCAGTGATATAAGAGGAGGAGCTGATTCACACTTACTTACTCAGTCGCAGATGATATATAAGGAGGACTATATCATCCCATCTTATACAGTCCAGCTCAAGTGATCGTAGGAGGCGAGCTGATATCACATCTTTACATCCAGCAGTGATATAAGGGTATGAGCTTGACTATCATCCCATCTTATACAGTCCAGCATGTATAAGAGGAGGAGCTTGATATCATCCCATCTATTACACTCCCAGCATGAGTATACAAGGAGGAGCTGATATCATCGTCCCATTCTTATTCACAGTCCATCGTGATAAGGGAGGAGCTTATTAACCCCTCTTTTATCACTCCACAATCGTTTAAGGGGAGGAGCTGATATCACAGATCTATTACAGTCCAGCAGTATAAGAGGGGGCTCGATAATCACATCTTATTACACTCCAGCAGTGATATAGAAGACGTGGAGCGATTACATAACCTAGCAGTGATATAATGAGCAACGTCCACTCTTATTACACTCCAGCATGGTATCTAAGGAGGAGAGCTGAAATCACCTCTATTACGTCCCAGCAGTGAATATAAGGGGGCTGATATCATCCCATCTTATTACAGTCCTAGCAGTGAGTAAAAGGAGGAGCTGATTCATCCCCTCTATTAACAGTCCATCATGTGATATAGATGAGGGAGGCCTGATATCATCCCTCTTATTACCAGTCCAGCAGTGAAATTTTAAGAGGAAATCAACTATACCTCCCATAAGGGAGGAGCTGATAGTCAACCCATCTTAATATTACACTCCAGCAGTGATATAAGAGGAGGAGCTGATAGCATCGTCTATTACACTCCAGCATGTGATATAAGATGAGGAGCTGATTATCACCTCTTATTAACAGTCCACAGTGATTAAAAAGAAAAAATAAGAGGAGGTACGCTGATATAACCCATCTTATTACGTCCCAGCAGTGTAATAAGTATACAATCTTCAGTAGGGTATAGAGGAGCTGATATATCCCATCTTATTAAGTCCAGCAGTTGATTAAGAGAGGAGCTGATACACCCATCTTATTACAGCTCCACAGTTGATATAAGGAGGAGCTGATATCATCCATCTTATTACAGTCCAGGCAGTGATATAGAGGATAGGGCTGATATCTCCCATCTTTATCAGTCCAGCCATGATATAGAGAGGGACGCTGATATCATCCCTCTTCTTACACGTCCAGCAGTTGATTAATGAGGAGGGCTGATAAACATCCCATCTTATTACCAGTCCAGCCGTGAATAAGAGAGGGAGCTGTATATCATCCCATCTGTATTACATCCACGAGTGATATAAGGAGGAGCTGATATCATCCATCTTATTACAGTCCAGCAGTGCATATAACAGAGACGGGCTGATATCATCCCATCTTCTTACAGTCAGCAGTATATAATGAGGAGGAGCGATATCACACATCTTATTACACTCCAGCATGATATATCGAGGGAGAGCTGATATCATCCATCTTACGTCATGAAAGAGCATCACTCTCAACGCAGATGGGAGGGCACATACCACATCGTGAAAAACGATACATCTACACCTCGAGGCCTAGATCATGGTTTAATTACGTGCTCACCTCGTCCTCACTTCCTGAAGACAGGGGTAGATGTTTGCGCCCCCCCGCAGCCCCTCCACCACCCCCTGCAACGGCGCGGCTCCTGTCCCTGGGGCGCAGACGTTCGCTCAGCTCAGCCGAGGTTCCAGTAGCGTTAGAGAGGAAAGACATCAGAATCTTCGCCCAACCTTGCGCCCCTCATTACCGCTGGAGTGACCATCCCAACCCGCTGCCCCTGGAACACGAACGGAGACCTGAGGAAGATGCCGCATCGTTATTAATACAGCAGGTAGAACGACCAGGACGCACGGGTCACACCCCTACCTGCACCATGAAGCTGTTCATCTGTGGGGCAGATCCATACCCGTGTCAGACCACCCTGCCGACTCACATGGACCTGTCAGGCCGGTACGACGAGTCCACGCAGAACTCTCCACCAGCCAACACTAAGACCCTGCACGTAGCACACCCGCCCGCGCCCGCCTCCTGGGAGGAGCTCAGCAAAGCTCACTGCTGACTGGTGGATATTCTGCAACAGAAAAGGTCTGACAAGAGTCATCCTGTGTGATACAGTCATCTGAGCCGTGTATCTCAATCTCCATCCTGTTTTGACAGTCTGCTGAGCCCTTGTATCTTCAATCCATCCTGTGTCATACGCGCTGAGCTTGGTGACTATCCCGTGTCTAGCCTTGGTGTTATCTAATCCTCTCCTGGGTGATACATCTGCTGAGCCGTGTCATTCTAATCCGCTCCTGTGTGAAATACAGTCTGCTGAGTCCTTGTATCTAATCCTATCCTGTGTCATACTGACTGCTGAGGCTGTGTATCTAATCCTCTCCTGTGTGCTACAGTCTGCTGAGCCGTGTAGCTACTCCCATCCTGTGTATACAGTCTGCTGAGCCGTGTATCTGAATCCTATCCTTGGATACAGTCATCTGAGGAGCCCGTGTATCTAATCCCATCCTGTGTCATACTGACTGCCGGCTGTGTATCTAATCCTCCCATGTGTGATACTGACTGCGAACCTGTGTAATCCTAATCCTCTCCTGTTTGATACTTACTGCTGCTGATTGCTTAGCTGTGGTATCTAATCTGTCCTATTGTGATACTGTCTGCTATTCCGTGTATCTACTCCCATCCGTGTGATACAGTCTCCTGACTGTGTATCTCAATCCTATCCTGTGTGAACTGACGCTGAGCCTGTAATTTTAATCCTATCTGTGTGATACTGACCTGGCTAGCTGTGTATCTAATCCTATCCTTGGGTGATAACTGTCTGCTGATCTGTGGGTATCTAATCCCATCCGTGTGATACTGACAGCTGATCTTGTTGTATTTTAATCCGCTCCTGTTGATACTGTATCTCATCCCTTGGATAACTCCCTGTTGTATCTCGTCCCGTGGATACTCCCTGTTGTAATCTTCGTCCCCGTTGTGATACTCCCTCCATTATCTCGGACCCCGTGTGATACTCCCTCCTGTATCTCGTCCCGGTGTCTACTACCCTCTGTATCTCGCGTGTGATACTCCCGCCCTGTATCCAGTCCCTTGTGATACTCCCTCTGTGCTCGTCCCGTGTGATACTCCCTCCTGTAATCTCTCCCAGTGTGAGACTCCCTCTGTATCTCATTGCCGTCATGATCTCTATCCTATCCATCCAGCGCAATGCCTGTGTGGCAGAGCACCCCTGGGGGCGCCATCTCTCACCTTGCTCTTGCTGCGGGAGCTCCCGGACGCGGTGCCCTTCATCTTGCAGTGCTGGAGGGAGTCATTAGCGATGTCTGATATAAACTTCTGAGCGGCCAATGAGATCAGGCGGATACTGAGGAGAGAGGGAGAGAGGTGGTCAGTACAACACTGCAGTGATGTCATAACGGCCTATTAGCGACATCATCAGTGCCCCCCCCCCCAGGTGCTCCCCGCCCTCCATGTGATATCAGCAGTGCATCCCCCCCAGGTGCTTCCCGCACCCCCGGCATGACCTTTAGGATACTGTAATACATCGCCCGGCCCAGGACACGGCAATGACCTTATAGGAGACGTATACCGAGACCAGGCACGGCCCAGGACACGTCATGACCCGTATGACTACGTGGCCGCCGCGTCCATGCTGAGGAGAGGAGGCTCGGACGAAATAAACCCTTCAACTCGTAGAGCTGTCAGTGGGGAGCGAAGGAAGGTCACACGCACCCAGGCGCTGTGCACACACATCATGTGATCACAGATCAAATACATTAACAATGGCATGAAGAATCACAGATTACACAGGAGTCATACTCCCATCATCTGCACAACTACAATTTCATGCCCCAGGAAACATGGAGCCATAAGAAAGGGAATCATAATATCACAAATAATGTCACATCTTATTACACTCCAGCAGTGATATAAGGGGAGGAGCTGATATCACATCTTATTACAGTCCAGCAGTGATATAAGGGGAGGAGCTGATATCATCCCATCTTATTACAGTCCAGCAGTATAGATATGGGAGGAGCTGATATCATCCCATCTTATTACAGCCCAGTGATATAATGAGGAACTGTATCATCACATCTTTAAGTCCAGCATGACATAAGAGGAGGAGCTGATAGTCACATCTTATTTACCGTCCCAAGCAGTGATATAAGGGGAGGATCTGATATCATCCCATCTTATTACGTCCGCAGTGATTAAGAGGAGGGGCTGATCATCCATCTACACCAGTGAATAGAACTGATATCATCCATTTTAGTCCATCAGTGATATAAGAGAGGAGTCCTTTTTTTGAGATCATCCCATCTTATTACATCCGCAGTGATATAAGAGGAGGAGCTGAATTCATCCCATCTTATTACATCCAGCAGTGATATAAGAAGGAGCGTAACTGGCCGCTTATAATAAATAAACCCCATCTTATTAACACCCAGCATTGATATAAGAGGAATGAGCTGATTTTCACCCCATCTTATTACAGTCCAGCAGTGATATCAAGAGGAGGAGCTGATATCATCCCTCTTATTACAGTCCAGCAGTGGATGTATTCAAGGAGGGCCTGAATATCATCCCATCTTATTACATCCACAGTGATATAAGAGGAGGCGTTATATCATCCCATCTATTATCAGTCCAGCAGTGATTATAGATGAGGAGCGATATCATCGCCAGTCTTATTCAGCCACATATATAAGAGGAGGAGGCTGAATTTCATCCATCTTTTAAGTCCACAGTGATCTAGTAGGAGGGTCTGATACATCCCCATCTTATTACAGTCCAGCATGATATAAAGGAGGGCTGATGCATCCCACTTTTACAGTCCAAGCAGTGATATAAAGGAGTATGCTGATATCATCCCATCTTATTACAGTCCGCATGATATAGGATGAGAGTAACCCTCAGTCCAGCCGTGATTAACGGAGCGGCTATAACCCATCTTATTCCATCCATCAGTTAATTAAGAGGACGGAGCTGATTCTATCACCCCATTATTACACTCCCAGCGTTTATAAAGATGAGGAGCTGATATAACTCCCATCTTATTACCTCCAGCAGTGATTAAGAGGAGGAGCTGATATCTCCCACTCTTATTACACTTTCCTAGCAGTGATATTAGAGGGAGAGCTGATAGCATCATCTTATTACTAGTCCGCAGTGATATTAAGGGAGGACTGATATCACATCTTATTCAGTCCAGCAGTGGATATAAGAGGACGAGCTGATATCACCATCTTATCAGCCACGCATGATATAAGAGGAGGAGCTGATATCTACCCCCATCTTATTACAGCCAGCAGTGATATAGAAGGAGGAGCTGATATCATCCCATCTGTATCACTCCAGCAGTGATATAAGAGGAGGAGCTGATATCATCCATCTTAGTACTCCAGCGTAAAGGAGACTGACCATTTAGCAGCATATAGGAGGCTGATTCAAGTTACTTAGTCGCAGTTATAGGGGCTGATATCATCCCATCTTATTACATCCCGACAGTGATATTCGAGGAGAGCTGAATATCACATCTTATTACAGTGCCAGCAGTGATATAAGGGGAGGCTGATTCATCCCTCTTATAGCCAGTCCAGCATGATATATAGAGGGACTTATATCCATCTACAGCCAGTCAGTGATAGGCAGCTGACACATCTTACATTCAGCATGATATAAGGAGTGATTCACGTCAATTATCAGCATTGTTAAGGGGCTATTACTATACCCACGTAGGGGCTGATAAAATCGTATACAGTCCAGCAGTATATAAGAGGAGAGCTGATATCACCATCTTATTCACCCAGCAGTGGATACTAAGAGAGGGCTGATATACCCCATTCTGATTACATCCAGTCATTGATATAGAGGAGATGAGCTGATATAACACATCTTATTATCACCTCCACCGCATGCTTAAGGGGAGGAGCTGATATCACGCATCTTATTACAGGCCGTTGAGAGGGTGTCGAGAAAGCCTTTATCTGCAGGATAGAAGACTTGACTTATAATACTTCTCTATTTACACTCCATCATTGATATAAGAGTGAGGGCGGATATCACCCTCTTATTACACTCCAGCAGTGGCTAAATCTTAAGAAAAAAGGAGGAGCTGATACACCCATCTTATTACAGTCCAGCAGTGATATAAGAGGAGGTGCTGTATCACCATCTTATTACAGCTCCAGCGTTGATATAAGAGGATGGGACTGATTCATCACCTCTTATTAACGTCCACAGTGATTAGAAAAAAGAAAAATTAAGGGAGGCTGATATCATCCATCTTATTACGTCTCAGCGTGATATAAGTGGAGGAGCTGATATCCATCTTATTACCTCCCAGCAGTGATAAGAGAGGAGCTGATACTCCCATCTTATAATTACCAGTCCACAGTGATATAAGAAGGAGGACTGATATCATCGCTCTTATTACATCCAGCAGTGATATAAGATGAGATAGCTGATATCTCCCATCTTCTTACAGTCCAGCAGTGATATAGAGGAGGTCGACGATATAACACCCATCTTTTACAGCTCAGCAGTGATATAATGGAGGAGCTGATAAAACACCCATCTTAGTACCGTCCAGGCCGTGATAAGAGGAGGGACTGATATCATCCCATCTTATAAGCATTCCATCATTGATATAAGGAGGAGCTGATATCATCCCATCTTATTACATCCAGCAGTGCTAATAAGAGGACGGGCTGATATCATCCATCTTATTACACTCCAGGCAGTGATATAAGAGGAGGAGCTGATATCAATCCCTCTTATTATCAGTCCAGCATTGATTAAAGGGAGCTGATATCATCCCATCTTATTAGCAGTCCGTCATTGGATTAAGGGAGGGCTGATATCATCCATCTTACTTTACATCAGCAGTGATATAGAGGAGGAGCTATATCATCCACATCTATTTACACTCCATAAGTGATAATAAGAGGAGAGCTGATATCATCGCCATCTTATTACAGTCCAGCAGTGATTATAAGAGAGGAGCTGATATCATCCCATCTTCTTACGTCAGCAGTTATATATGAGGAGAGCGATATCACACATCTTATTACACTCCAGCAGTGATATAAGAGGAGGAGCTGATATCCCATCTTATCACACTCCAGCAGTGACCTAGCAGACACATGGCAGTGTTATTACGTGCTCACCTCGTCCCTCCATTCCTGGAGACAGGGGTAGATGTTGCGCCCCCGCAGCCCCTCCATCACCCCCTGCACGGCGCGGCTCCTGTCCTGGGGGGAGCGCAGACGGTCGCTCAGCTCCAGCCGAGGTCCAGAGTCTTTAGAGAGGGTGAAGACATCAGAATCTTGCGCCAGAACCTGCGCCACCGCTGGAGTGACCCATCCAACCCGCTGCCCCTGGACACGAACTGGAGACACTGAAGAAAGATGCGCAGTCGTTATTATACAGCAGGCGACTCAGGACGCACGGGTCACACGCCCTACCTGCACCATGGAAGCTGTTCAGTCTGTGGAGCAGATCCAGAACCCGTTCAGACCACCCTGCCGACGCCATGGACCTGCAGCCGGTACACGACGAGTCCACACAGAACTCTCCACCAGCACAACAACTAAGACCCTGCACGGAGCACAGCCCCGCCCCAGCCCCGCCTCCTGGGAGGAGCTCAGCAAAGCTCACTGCTGACTGGTGGATATTCTGCAAACAGAAAAGGTCTGACAAGAGTCATCCTGTGTGATACAGTCATCTGAGCCGTGTATCTAATCCCATCCTGTGTGATACAGTCTGCTGATCCCCTTGTATCTAATCCTATCCTGTGTCATACTGACTGCTTGCGCTTTGTTATCTAATCCTCTCCTGTGTGATACATCTGCTGAGCCGTGTATTCATAACCGCTCCTGTGTGTATCCGTCGCTGTCGCCGTGTATCAGAATCCCATCCTGTGATACAGTCTCGCTGACCTTGTACTAATCCAAAAAAAAAAAAAAAAAAAAAAAAAAAAAAGACAAAAAAAAGGAAGTCCTGGGCCGGGCTCTGTATACAGTCTCCTATAAGGTCATGCCGTGCCCTGGCTCTGTATACAGTCTCCTATAAGGTCACGTCTCCCCTCAGCGCTCCTCGGGGTTCCCCGCTACGGCGTCCATGTGAACGGCTTTCTCCGCAGAGGCGACAACATCTTTATGTGGATCGCCCGGCGCTCACTGACCAAACCCAACTACCCCGGGAAGCTGGACCACCTGGTGAGGCCTCCATTACTGAGGACATTGAGTAATCTGCTGATAGGGTGCAGCATGCAGGGTCACTGAGGTCACCGTGTCCTTACAGGCGGCCGGAGGGATCTCTGCTGGCTCCGGGGTGTGGGAGACCCTTCTTAAGGAGTGTACAGAGGAGGCGTGTATCCCAGAATCCCTAGCGTCTACAGCCAGACCTGCCGGGACCGTGAGGTAGGGAGGTGGCTGTACGGCCCTTCACCATGACCCAAACAGGTCAGACCTTTGACCTCTCTTATGGTTCCCACACACTGACTGCCGATTAATATATTCAAAATAATGCACCTATTCTCCAAAGAGTGACCCCCTAGTCTCCAAAAAGTGACCCCCTCCCCTACACGCTGCCCCCCTGGTCTCCAAAAAGTGACCCCCTCCCCTACACGCTGCCCCCCTGGTCTCCAAAAAGTGACCCCCCCCTACACGCTGCCCCCCTAGTCTCCATAGAGTGACCCCTACATGCTGCACTACGCCCCCCTCTTCTGAGGCACCCACACACTACAGCCCTACTTCTTCATTGTGTCCCCCTAAATCCCCACCTGGTTTTATTACCCCCTCTTCCCTCACAGCTATGCCTATGAGCAGGACAGCGCCCTCTACCTGGAGTGCCAGTTTGTGTATGATCTGGAGGTTCCCGAGTCCTTCCAGCCTCGTGTGGGGGATGGGGAGGTGCAGGAGTTTTATCTGTGGCCCCTGGACAAGGTATGTGACATGAGGACCCCTCTGTGTTACAACATTGTGGGTACCATCTCCATGTGACCAGTGATTCTCTTATCTGCAGGTGAGGGGCGCTATCGCCACTCAGGAATTCAAACCCAACTGCGCGCTGGTCATCCTGGACTTCCTCATACGGAACGGACATATTCAGCCGGACACAGGTGACGCCATGAGATCAGGGTGCCCCACCCTGACAGCCAGGAGATTGTAGTCTGGTCAGCCTCCCGGGGGAGGGGTGGGAGGGTAGTTATCTACTAATATATTCATTTTATCTTTCAGAAAAGTTTTACAACAAATTTGTGGAGAATCTGCACGGACCCCTGTGATGTCACTGCCAGGGCACAATCTAATGCTATGATGTCACCCAGAGTTGTGGTGTCACCACCAACCTCTGATCTGATAATGTCACAGTGACTGGAAGCCCCTCCCCATAATCCTGGGGCGATGATAGGGGGATGTTATCACCTGGTGCTGGTCCAGGACAGGAGCTGCCACCACATTCATGCACTGTATTCTGTGCCTCTCCTAGATCTGCTCCGGAGCCGAGTTACACGTTGTACCTCCCCCCTCCCCTCCCCCGGTGTCTTCCATGTTATGTACACAGATCCCACCATATGACAATAGCTGGGACTTTACTACCCCCATGGGGGCGCTACAGTAACACTCCAGACCATACAATATACTATTTTAACCCAATAAAAACTATTGATCCTGTTCTGTGTTGTGGACGCTGGGGGTTATACTGCTGTGTCTAGAGGTTTGGGGGGGTGACAGCCACAGTTACATGCAGTCCTCAGAGAGAGATGTTACTAGACTGCTGTTAGACTGCCAGATATGACTCTATATTCCAGGATGTACTGAGGTGTGTCCTCACACTGCTGTGCTCTCTGCATTGTACTGCTGCAGAGTCTTCTATGAATCTCTGCTGTAGTATCCGAACAGATAAACAGATCCGAGGTTTTACAAAAAGTGAAGAGCACAGCAGTGTAAAGCTTAGTCACACGTCTCTCCTGGGACAAGACATAACACTGGCTGCAGAGAGCACAGAGCACAGCAGTGTAAAGCTTAGTCACACGTCTCTCCTGGGACAAGACATAACACTGGCTGCAGAGAGCACAGCAGTGTGAGGACACGACAGCAGATAAAGGGGAAGTCCATGACAAACTGTAGTGGTAGCAGAACCTCATGTATCCAGGGCTGTAATCTCCGAGTAGTGGGAGATGTCAGCTCTGAGGCTTCTCCTGCACAGAGACACGTACACAGCGGCGTCTATGAAAAGAACACGTATATTCATCCACTACAGACACATAAACCAGATGCTATATACAGCAGAGCGCCCCTCCCCCAGCACACAGACAGGGGGCTCTCGTACAGTCCAGGGGTCCGGATCCCAATGTCATCCGGGTAGCCAGCAAGGACACCCCCCACAGTCCAGGGCAGGAGAAGCGGCAGAATGGAGCCCCCCACAGCCCAGGGCAGGAGAAGCGGCAAGAGTCCCAACCCCAGGAAAGGAGAAGCGGCGGCAGGAGTCCCCTCACGGCCCGGGGCAGGAGGCTCAGTAGGTGTCGCCTTCCACATCCTCGGTGACAGGAGGCGCGGGGCAGGAGGATTAGGGGGCGTCTCCTTCCACATCCTCGGTGACAGGAGGTGCAGGGGTCCCCAGGGCAGGAGGATTAGGGGGCGTCTCCTTCCACATCCTCGGTGACAGGAGGCGCGGGGGTCCCCGGGACAGGAGGATTAGGGGGCGTCTCCTTCCACATCCTCGGTGACGGGGGTCCCCGGGGCGTCTCCTTCCACATCCTCGGTGACAGAAGACGCGGGGGTCCTGGCACTAGGTGAAGTAATGCGGCTTCTTGACGTTGATGCCGTACTCTGACAGCGCGGGGGTCAGGTCCTCCATGGTCAGCGTGTACTTCTTATCCTGCAGAGGAGGACACCATACATGTTACCTGCACTGACACATTGTAACAAACAGGAGAGAGATAGGAGCTCATTATCAATAGGCCGTGGGGTTGGGGGGCCACCCCATTATCTATTCCTGGAAAACCCCTTAACCAGGTAAGGACCGAGAACTTCCTGTTTTATTTTTCCACTCCCCACCTTCAAACATCATAACTTTTTTATTTTTTCCATGGCCAGAGCGTGTTTACATCGTTGTTTTCTGCGTAACACATTACATGTCATAGCACGATGATATTATATTTTCACGCCGTGTAATAGAAGCGGAAAAAGTTCCAAATGCAGTGAAAATGATAAAAACGCATTTTGCACTGTTTTCTTGTGGGTTTGGATCTTACGGCTTTCACATGTGCCCCAAATGACAGGTCTACTCTTTCTTTGGTTCGGTAACGATCACGTGGATAACAATTTGTATCAGTTTATATAAGTTTTCATACATTTACAAAAATTAAAACCTCCTTTCAAAATTATTTTTTTATTTTGCCATCTTCTGGCTCTAATAACTTTTTTTTATACTTTGGTGTACGGAGCTGTGCGTGGTGTAATGTTTTGCGAATTGATAATATTTCAATTATATCAGTTTGGGACTGTACAAACTTTTAATCACTTTGATCTGATTTTTTTTTTTATATTTTCAAAATAGGGGTTAAATGCATTGAAAAACCTTATTATATTTTGATAGATCGGGCATTTTCGGACGCGGCGATACCTGATGTGTTCATGATTTTTACTGTTTATTATATTATGTCAGTTCTAGGGAAAAGGGGGGGTGATTGAATTTTTAGGTTTTTTTATTATAATTTTTTAAAAACTTTTCTTTTTACTGATTTTTCAGACTCCCTATGGTACTTTAACCAGGCGATCCTATCATATACTACAGTTATAGAGTCAGTATATGGGGATTTTCTCTCATTCATTACAATGTGTCTATCAGAAGGGTTAAACGAAATAGCCTCGGGTCTTTGGAAGACCCGAGGCTACCATGGAGACTGGATCACACGCTACCCAATGACATTACGGGGAGCGGCGATCCCAGGTAAGATGGCGACGCCACATTCGCGCCTATCTTTTTAAGGCTGCCGGCAGCCATCGCTGTGGATACACCCCGTGATCAGTACTAGCACCAATCACAGGTGTTACCGGTTAAGCCTTTGCTGCAATATGCAGCAAATACTTTACAGGGCTATGGAGAGGGCTCAGCCGTGAGCCTCTCCATGCATCGGGACGCCCGTGAACCAGTTAAGCTTTTTGTGAAATCCTATCCATCCAGCGCAATGCCTGTGTGGCAGAGCACCCCTGGGGGGCGCCATCCCTCACCTTGCTCTTGCTGCGGGAGCTCCCGGACGCGGTGCCCTTCATCTTGCAGTGCTGGAGGGGTCATTAGCGATGTCTGATATAAACATTCTGAGCGCTCAATGAGATCAGGCGTGATACTTGACGAGTAGAGGGAGAGAGGTGGTCAGTAAAACACTGCAGTGATGTCATAACGGCCTATTATGCGACATCATCATGCCCCCCCCCCAGGTGCTCCCCGCCCTCCATGTATTATCAGCAGTGCATCCCCCCCAGGTGCTTCTCCGCACCCCCCCCCCAATTGTGTCATCAGTGCTCCCCCAGATAGGGAGTTGTATTCACAAATACTCAATGACCTTGGGTCTGAAGCCTCGAATCCGGCCCGGTTCAGATAGTATCCGGTGACAGCATCCGGAATTGGAAGAGAAGGATTACGTTCACACGACTCGTGCTCCCGGCTAATCATCAGGCGGATGCTCTTAGAGAAATCTTTTTTTTTTTATACTGATTATTTTATGCAGGTTTAGATTAAGACCCGATCACCAGAGTTAAGAGCTCGGTACCAGAATAACATGTGGGGAGAGGAGTCCAGACGTCACATCTCATCGCATCGTGTTGACTTGACTGAGTTTTTTAACAGTTGTGCAGCCCACCCTACCCTTTAAGGGAGTGAAGGTAACACGACTAACTACAGTCACTTACCGTGGGGTATAGTCCTCCAGCTGCATCAGGAAGTCCACCAGGGGGGTGTTGGATATGACCGGCTTGATGTCCCATTGGTCACACCAGGGGGTAGGTACACGCCATTAGACAGGAGCTCTCAACTGGAGCAGCAGCCGACATTGGGACTGAGGAGACACAGGGCGATGGTAAAGCGAGGGCAATGCAAGTGATGTCACACACACACACGCACACGACATATCCTCGTATATACACTATTCACAGGGAGTTAGAGATATGTGGCTTAGGGGTGAAACTGACTAGAAGTACATTAACTGGAGGGATTGGCCAATAAATCTGCTCCAGTAGACAGGTCCCGTGTCTAGTTTCAGCCTTTCCCTGTCCTCCACACGATGGCCCTCTGCATTACTCAGCTCCTGTTTCTCTCTCTTTCAGTCCGTCCTAAAGCGGCTTCCAGTGTCTTTTTTCTCTCTAATACAACTCCCTATCTGGGGTGAGCACGATGGACAACAAATTGGGGGGGGGGTGCGGGAGAAGCCCTAGGGGGGATGCACGCTGAATATACATGGAGGGCGGAGATACACCTGGGGGGGGGGCATCGATGATGTCGCTTAATAGGCCGTTATCGACATCACTTGCAGTGTTTGTAACTGACCAACCTCTCTCCCTCTACTCGCTCAATGGCTATCACGCCTGATCTCTATTGAGCGCTCTCAGAATTTTATATCAGACATCGCAATCTACTCCCTCAGCCACTGCAAATGAAGGGCACCGCGGTCCGGGAGCTCCGCAGCAAGAGCAAGGTGAGGATGGCCCCCAGGGGTGGCTCTCCACACAGGCATTGCGCTGGATGATAGGATTTCACAAAAAGCTTAACTGGTTCACGGCCGTGTCCCGATGCATGGAGAGGCTCACGCTGAGCCCTCTCCATAGCCCTGTAAGTATTTGGCTGCATATTGCAGCAAAAGGCTTACCGGTAACACCTGTGATTGGTGCTAGTACTGATCACGGGTGTGATCCACACGATGCTGCCGGCAGCCTTAAAAAGATAGCTGCGAACATGTGGCGTCGCCATCTTACCTGGGATCCGCGCTCCCCGTGATGTCATTGGGAGCTGTGGATCCAGTCTCCATGGTAGCCTCGGGTCTTCCAAAGACCCGAGGCTATTTCGTTTAACCCTTCTGATACACATTGTAATGAATGAGAGAAAATCCCCATATCCTGACTCTATCTGTAGTATATGATAGGATCGCCTAGGTTTAAAGTACCATAGGGAGTCTGAAAAATAGTAAAAAGAAAAGTTTTTAAAAAATTATAACTAAAAAAACCTAAAAATTCAATCACCCCCCCTTTTCCCTAGAACTGACATAATATAATAAACGTAAAAAATAAACACATCAGGTATCGCCGCGTCCGAAAATGCCCGATCTATCAAAATATAATAACGTTTTTCAATGCATTTAAACCCCTATTTTGAAAATAATAAAAAAAAAATCAGATCAAAGTGATTAAAATTTTGTACACTCCCAAACTGATATAATTGAAATATTATCAAATTCGCAAACAATTCACACCACGCACAGCTCCGTACACCAAAGTATAAAAAAGAGTTATTAGAGCCAGAAGATGGCAAAATCAAAAAAATAATTTTTTGTACAGGAGGTTTTAATTTTTGTAAATGTATGAAAACTTTATAAAACTGATACAAATTTGTTATCCACGTGATCGTACCGAACCAAAGAAAAGAGTAGACCTGTCATTTGGGGCGCACAGTGAAAGCCGTAAGATCCAAACCCACAAGAAAACAGTGCAAAATGCGTTTGTTCATCATTTTCACTCCATTTGGAACTTTTTCCCGCTTCCTATACACGGCGTGGAAATAATAATATCATCGGCTATGAATTGTAATGTGTTACGCAGAAAACAACCGTGTCAACACGCGCTCTGGCCATGGAAAAAATAAAAAAGTTATATGTTTGAAGGTGGGGAGTGGAAAAATAAACAGGAAGTTCTCGGTCCTTACCGGTTAAGGGGTTTTCCAGGAATAGATAATGGGGTCCCCCCAACCCCGGCCTTGTGATAATGAGCTCCTATCTCTCTCCTGTCTGTTACAATGCGTTCCAGTGCAGGTAACATGTTGTGTCCTCCTCTGCAGGATAAGAAGTACACGCTTGACCATGGAGGACCTGACCCCGCGCTGCAGAGTACGGCATCAGTCAGAAGCCGCATTACTTCACCTAGTGCCAGGACCCCCGCGTCTTCTGTCACCGAGGATGTGGAATGAGACGCCCGGGGACCCCCGTCACCGAGGATGTGGAAGGAGACGCCCCCTATCTCCCTGTCCCGGACCCCCGCCCTGCCTTTCACCGAGTGATGTGGGAGGAACGCCCCTAATCCCTGCCCTGGGGACCCCTCACTCCTGTCACCGAGGAGTGTGAAGAAGACGCCCCCATCCTCCCTGCCCCGCGCCTCCTGTCACGAGGATGTGGAAGGCGACACCTACTAGCCTCCTGCCCCGGGCCGTGAGGGAATCCTGCCGCCGCTTCTCCTTTCCGGGGTTGGGACCTTGCCCGCTTCTCCTGCCCTGGGCTGTGGGGGGTGTTTCCATTCTGCCGCTCTCCTGTCCTGGACTGTGGGGGTGTCCTTGCTGTGACTACCCGATGACATTGGGATCCGGACCCCTGGACTGTTACGAAGCCCCTGTCTGTTGCCGGGGGAGGGGCGCTCTGCTGTATTAGCATCTGTTTATGTGTCTGTAGTGGATGAATTATACTTGTTCTTTCATAGACGCCGCTGTGTACGTGTCTCTGTCAGGAGAAGCCTCAGAGCGCAGATCTCCCACTACCTCGAGATTATCAGCTCTGGATACATGAGCTTCTGCTACCACTACATTTTGTCATGGACTCCCCTTTATCTGCTGTCGTGTTCCTCACACTGCTGTTGCTCTGCAGCCAGTGTTATGTCTTGTCCCAAGGAGAGACGTTGTGACTAAGCTTTCACTGCTGTGCTCTCTGTGCTCTCTGCAGCCAGTGTTATGCTTGTCCCAGAGAGACGGGTGACAAGTTTTACACGCGGTGCTCTTCACTTTTTGCAAAACTCTCGGATCTGTTTTTCTGTTTCGGATACTACAGCAAGATTCATAGAAGACTCTGCAGCAGTGCAAATGACAAGAGTCAACAGCAGTGTGAGGACACCCCTCAGTTACATCCTGGAAATAGAGTCATACTGGCAGTCTAACAGCAGTCTAGTAACTCTCTCTCGGGACTGCATGTAACTGTGGCTGTCACCCCCCCACCACCTCTCGACACAGCAGTATAACCCCCAGCGTCCACAACACAGAACAGGATCAATAGTTTTATTGGGTTAAATAGTATATTGTATGGTCTGGAGTGTTACTGTAGCGCCCCCATGGGGTAGTAGTCCCAGCTATTGTCATATGGTGGGATCTGTGTACATAACATGGAAGACAACCGGGAGGGGAGGGGGAGGTACAACGGTGTAACTCGGCTCCGAGCAGATCTAGGAGGCTACAGAATACAGTTGCATGAATGTGGTGGCCAGCTCCTGTCCTGGCCCAGCACCAGGTGATAACATCCCCCTATCATCGCCCCAGGATTATGGGTGAGGGGCTTCCATCACTGTGACATATCAGATCAGAGGTTGGTGTGACACACAACCTGTGTGACATCATAGCATTAAGTTGTGGCCTGGCAGTGACTCACAGGGGTCCGTGCAGATTCTCCACAATTTGTTGTAAAACTTTTCTGAAAGAAAATGAATATTAGTCAGATAACTACCCTCCCCCCTCCCCCGGGAGGCTGACCAGACTACAATCTCCTGGCTGTCAGGTGGGGCACCCTGATCTCATGGCGTCACCTGTGGTCCGGCTGAATATGTCCGTTCCGTATGAGGAAGTCCAGGAACCAGCGCGCAGTTGGGTTTGGATTCCTGATTGGCGATGCGCCCCTCACCTGCAGATAAGAGATTCACTAGTCACGGAGATGGTACCCACAATGTTGTAACACGAGGGGTCCTCCATGTCACATACTTGTCCAGGGGCCACAGATAAAACTCCCTGCAACCTCCATCCCCACACGAGGCTGGAAGGACCGGAACCTCCAGATCATACACAACTGGCACTCCGGTAGAGGGCGCTGCCTGCTCATAGGCATAGCTTGTAGGGAAGAGGGGGTAATAAAACCAGGTGGGGATTTAGGGGACACAATGAAGAAGTAGGGCTGTAGTGTGTGGGTGCCTCAAGAGGGGGGCGTAGTGCAGCATGTCAGGGTCACTCTATGGAGACTAGGGGGGCAGCGTGTAGGGGGGTCACTCTATGGGGACTTGGGGGGCAGCGTGTAGGGGGATCACTCTATGGAGACTAGGGAGGCAGCGTGTAGGGGCTCACTTTTTGGAGACTAGGGGGGCAGCATGTAGGGGGGGGTCACTTTTTGGAGACTAGGGGGGCAAAAGCTTGTTAGGGGGGGGGTCACTTTTTGGAGACTAGGGGGCAGCGTGTAGGGGAGGGGGTAACTCTTTGGAGAGTAGGTGCTTATTTTAAATATATTGATCGGAGGCATTGTGTGGCAACATAAAGAGGTTCAAGGTCCTACCTGTTTGGGTCATGGTGAAGGGCCGTACAGCCACCTCCCTACCTCACGGTCCCCGGCGAGGTCTGGCTGTAGACGCTAGGGATTCTGTGGATACACGCCTCCTCTGACAGTCCTCCTTAAGAGGGTCTCCCACTACCCGGTAGGCCAGCAGGAGATCCCTCCGCCTGCCTGTAAGACACGGTGACCTCAGTGACCCTGCATGCTGCACCCTATCAGCAGATTACCAATGTCCTCAGTAAGGGGGCCTCACCATTGGGTCCAGCTTCCACGGGGTAGTTGGGGGTTTGGTCAGTGAGCCGCCGGGCGATCCACTAAAGATGTTGTCACCTCTCACAAAATCCAGACCGTTCACATGGACGTCCGTAGCGGGGAACCCCGCGACGCTCTGAGGAGACGTACCTTTAGGAGACTGTATACAGAGCCAGGGCACGGCATGACCTTATAGGAGACTGTATACAGAGCCCCGGCCCAGGACAACCGGCATTACCTTATAGAGACTGATAATCGACGGCCCAGACACGGCATGACCTATAGGAGAAACGACTAGCCAGGGAACGGCCCAGGACACGTGCATGACCCTGTATGACTTACTGTAGCCGCCCGTTCCATGCTGAGGAGAGGAGGCTCGGACGAATAAACCCTTCAAACATCGTACTTATTGTGAGAGACAGGAAGGAGGTCACACCGGACCTCAGGCGCTGTGCACACACATCATGTGATCACAGACAAATACATAACAATGGCATGAAGAATCACAAGATTACCAGGAGTCATCCTCCCTCAATCTGCACAACTACAATTTCAGTCCCCAGGAAACATGGAGCCATAAGAAGGAATCATAATATCACAAATCAATGTCAACATCTTATTACAACTCAGCATGATTAAGGGAGGAGCTGATATCACATCTTATTACAGTCCAGCAGTGATATAATGGGGGTCAGCTGAATATCATCCCATCTTATTACAGTCCAGTCCAGTTAAAGGGAGGAGGCTGATATCATTCCCATCTTATTACAGCCACAGTGATATAAGAGTGAGGATGTATCAATCACATCTTTTACAGTCCAGCATGACATAAGAGGAGGAGCTGATATCACATCTTATTTACGCAGTCCCAAGCAGTGATATAAGGGGAGGATCTGATATCATCCCATCTATTACGTCCGCAGTTATTAAGAGGAGGGGCTGATCATCCCATCTTACATCAGCGTATATAAAGCTGATATCATCCCATTTACAGTCCATCAGTGATATAAGAGGAGGATGCTTTTTTTTTTTGAGATCATCCCATCTTATTACACTCCGCGTGATATAAGAGGAGGAGCTGAATTCATCCCATCTTATTACACGTCCAGCAGTGATATAAGAAGGAGCGGCTTATATAAACCCCATCTTTAGTCCAACACTCGCATGGATATAAAGGAGGACTGATTACTTCACCATCTTATTACAGTCCCAGCAGTGATATCATAAGGGATGAGCTGATTATCACCCCATCTATTACAGTCGCACGTGGGATATATAGGAGGTGCTGATATCATCCCCTCTTATACATCCCGACAGTGATTATAAGAGGAGAGCTGATATATCATCCCATCTATTACAGTCCAGCAGTGATTAATAGTAGGCAGCTAGATATCATCCCATCTTATTCAGTCCAGCAGTGATATACAGAGGGGAGTGATTCATCCATCTTATTACAGTCCAGCATGTGATACTAAGAGGAGGGCTGATTCATCCCCATCTTATTACAGTCGCACAGTGATATATAGGGAGGGTCTGATATCATCCCATCTTATTACAGTCCAGCATGATATAATAGGGAGCTGATATCATCCCATCTTATACAGTCCCAGTGTATAAGAGGAGGATGCGCTATAACCCATCTTATTACAGTCCAGTCAGATTATAAGATGGACCGAGCTGATACCCACCATCCTTTATTACAGTCCAGCGTGTTATAAAGAGAGGAGCTGATATCACCCATCTTATTCCACATCCATGCAGTGATATAAAGGAGGAGCTGATATACCCCACTTATTAAGTACACGTCCTAGCATGATAGAGGAGAGCTGTATACATCCCATCTTATTACTCCACTCTCGCAGTGATCTTAAGGGAGGAGCTGATAATCTACCTCTTATTACATCAGCAGTGAGATCTAAGAGGAGAGCTGATATCACATCTTATTCAGTCCAGCAGTGATATAAGAGGAGGAGCTGATATCTATCCATCTTATACAGCTCCAGCAGTTGATATAAGAGGCAGGAGCTGATATCATCCCATCTTATGCATCCGTAATAGGGCGATTACCCTTTTAGTCCAGCAGTGATATAGAAGGAGGAGCTGATATCATCCCATCTTATTACACTCCAGCAGTTGATATAAGAGGAGGTAGCTGATATCATCCCATCTTAGTACACTCCCGCGTGATATAGTAGGAGGGTCTGATATCACATCTTTTACCAGTTGCCAGCAGGATATAAAGGAGGAGCTGATTCACCAGTCTCTTACTTAGCTCAGTCCAGTGTATATAAGGAGGTAGCTGATATCATCCCATCTTATACAGTCCAGCTCAAGTGATTCGTAGGGAGGCAGCTGATATCACATCTTATACAGTTCCAGCAGTGATATAAGGGTATGAGCTGATATCATCCCATCTTATACAGTCCAGCATGTTATAAGAGGGGAGCTGATATCATCCCATCTTATTCACTCCAGCAGTGATATACAAGGAGGGCTGATTCATCGCATCCATTCTGTATATCACAGTCCATCTGATTATAGAGGAGATGCTTGATTAACCCCTCTATTTTACACTCCACGATCGATCTTAAGGGGAGGAGCTGATATCACGATCTTATTACAGTCCCAGTTATGGAAGAGGAGGTGCTCGAATCACATCTTATTACACTCCAGCAGTGATATAAAGCACGTTGGAGGTTTACATCTTCCAGCTGATATAATAACCGAGGCACCACTCTATTACACTCCAGCATTGGCTATCTAAGGAGGAGAGCTGATATCACACTCTATTACGTCCCCAGCAGTGAATATAAGGGGAGACTGATATCATCCATCTTATTACAGGTCCAGCAGTGAAGAAAGGAGGAGTCTTATTCTCCCTCTAATTACGTCCATCATGATTAAGATGAGGGAGCCTGATATCATCCCTCTTATTACCAGTCCAGCGTGAAATTTAAAGGACGAAACATTATATCCGCATGATAAGGAGGAGCTGATATCATCCCATCTTATAATACCTCCAGCAGTGATATAAGAAGGAGGAGCTGATACATCGCTTTATTACACTCCAGCAGTGATATAAGATGAGGACTGATTATCACCTCTTATTAACAGTCCAGCAGTGATTAAAAAAAAAATAAGAGGAGGTCGCTGATATACCCCATCTTATTACGTCTCCAGCAGTGATAAGGTATGAATAAAATCTATTCCGTAGCGGGTATAGAGGAGGCTGATATCATCCCATCTTATTACAGTCCCAGCAGTGATTAAGAGAGGAGCTGATACATCCCATCTTATTTACAGTCCACAGTGATTAAGGAGGAGCTGATTCTCCATCTTATTACAGTCCAGCAGTGATATAAGAGGATTGGGCTGATATCATCCCATCTCTTATCAGTCCAGCCGTGATATAGAGGAGGGAGGATATCATCCCTCTTATTACACGTCCAGCATGATTAATGAGGAGGGCTTGATAAACATCCCATCTTATTACTCCAGCCAGTGATATAAGAGAGGGAGCTATATCATCCCATCTGTATTAACATCTCCACGAGTGATATAAGAGAGGAGCTGATATCATCCCATCTTATTACAGTCCAGCAGTGTATATAAAGAGGAGGGCTGATATCATCCCATCTTATTACGTCCAGCAGTTATATACGAGGAGGAGCGATATCAGCACCATCTTATTACACTCCAGCATATGATATATCGAGGGAGGAGCTGATATCATCCCATCTTACAGTCGTATGTAGGGCACACCTCTTCTTTACTAGCAAGATATAGAGAGCTTTCTCATCATACCCAAGTATAAAGAGCGATCCACTACACCGCGGACCTAGAGCATGCTGTTAATTACGTGCCACCTCGTCCCACATTCCTGAGACAGGGGTAGATGTTTGCGCCCCCCCGCAGCACCCCCCCACCCCCTGCACGGCGGCGGCTCCTGTCCCTGGGGGACGCAGACGTTCCGCCTCAGCTCCAGCCGAGGTCCAGAGTCTTTAGAGAGGGTGAAGACATCAGAATCTTCCCCAACCTGCGGCCACCATACACCGCTGGAGTGACCATCTCCAAACCCGCTGCACCTGGAACACAGAACGGAGACCCACTGAGAAAGATGGCCGCATCGTTATTATACAGCAGGTACGCCGGACGCACGGGTCACACCCCTACCTGCACCATGGAAGCTGTTTCATCTGTGGAGGCAGATCCAGACCCGTTCAGACCACCCTGCCGACCAGCATGGACCTTCAGGCCGGTACCGACAGTCCACGCAGAACTCTCCACCAGCCACACTAAGACCCTGCACGGTAGCACAACCCGCCCGCGCCCGCCTCCTGGTGAGGAGCTCACAAAGCTCACTCTGACTGGTGATATTCTGCAACAGAAAGTCTGACAAGATCATCCTGTGTAGACACGTCATCTGATCCGTGTATCTCAATCTCCATCCTGTGTTTACAGTCTGCTGACCTTGTATCTCCATCCTATCCTGTGTCATACACTGAGCTGGTGTACTATTCTGGCTACCGCTCTGGCGTGTTATCTAATCCTCTCCTGGGTGATACATCTGCCTGAGCCGTGTATTCTAATCCGCACCTGTGTGAAATACAGTCTGCTGAGTCCTTGTATCTAATCCTATCCTGTGTCATACTGACTGCTGAGGCTGTGTATCTAATCCTCTCCTGTGTGCTACAGTCTGCTGAGCCGTGTAGCTACTCCCATCCTGTGTATACAGTCTGCTGAGCCGTGTATCTGAATCCTATCCTTGGATACAGTCATCTGAGGAGCCCGTGTATCTAATCCCATCCTGTGTCATACTGACTGCCGGCTGTGTATCTAATCCTCCCATGTGTGATACTGACTGCGAACCTGTGTAATCCTAATCCTCTCCTGTTTGATACTTACTGCTGCTGATTGCTTAGCTGTGGTATCTAATCTGTCCTATTGTGATACTGTCTGCTATTCCGTGTATCTACTCCCATCCGTGTGATACAGTCTCCTGACTGTGTATCTCAATCCTATCCTGTGTGAACTGACGCTGAGCCTGTAATTTTAATCCTATCTGTGTGATACTGACCTGGCTAGCTGTGTATCTAATCCTATCCTTGGGTGATAACTGTCTGCTGATCTGTGGGTATCTAATCCCATCCGTGTGATACTGACAGCTGATCTTGTTGTATTTTAATCCGCTCCTGTTGATACTGTATCTCATCCCTTGGATAACTCCCTGTTGTATCTCGTCCCGTGGATACTCCCTGTTGTAATCTTCGTCCCCGTTGTGATACTCCCTCCATTATCTCGGACCCCGTGTGATACTCCCTCCTGTATCTCGTCCCGGTGTCTACTACCCTCTGTATCTCGCGTGTGATACTCCCGCCCTGTATCCAGTCCCTTGTGATACTCCCTCTGTGCTCGTCCCGTGTGATACTCCCTCCTGTAATCTCTCCCAGTGTGAGACTCCCTCTGTATCTCATTGCCGTCATGATCTCTATATTCACAAATACTCACATCCTTGGGTCTGAAGCCTCGAATCCGGCCCGGTTCAGATAGTATCCGGTGACAGCATCCGGAATCTGGAAGAGAAGGATTAGTCTCACACGACTCGTGCTCCCGGCTAATCATCAGGCGGATGCTCTTAGGAGAAAATCTTTTTTTTTTTATACTGATTATTTTATGCAGGTTTAGATTAAGACCCGATCACCAGATGTTAAAGAGCTCGGTACCAGAATAACAATGTGGGGAGAGGAGTCCAGACGTCACATCTCATCGCATCGTGACTTTGGAACTGAGTTTTTAACAGTTGAGCACCCACTACACTTTAAGGGAGTGAAGGTAACACGACTAACTACAGTCACTTACCGTGGGGGTATAGTCCTCCAGCTGCATCAGGAAGTCCACCAGGGGGGTGTTGGATATGACCGGCTTGATGTCCCCATTGGTCACACCAGGGGGTAGGTACACGCCATTAGACAGGGAGCTCTCAGCTGGAGCAGCAGCCGACATTGGGACTGAGGAGACACAGGGCGATGGTAAAGCGAGGGCAATGCAAGTGATGTCACACCAAACGCACACGACATATCCTCGTATATACACTATTCACAGGGAGTTAGAGATATGTGGCTTAGGGGTGAAACTGATAGAAAGTACATTAAAGGGATTGGCCAATAAATCTGCTCCAGTAGACAGGTCCCCGTGTCCTAGTTTCAGCCTTTCCCTGTCCTCCACACGCTGCCCTCTGCATGTACTCAGCCTCCTGTTTCTCTCTCTTTCAGTCCGTCCTAAAGGCGGCTTCCAGTGTCTTTTTTCTCCGTCCGTTTCACAGACAGACACAGGGAGAGGGGAAGGAGCAGGATGAGTCCTCACCCCCTGCTGCAGGTCCCTCCTATTTACCAGTGTAGGATCTATGTTTACATGTCTATACAGAGAGTCTGCACACAGCAATAAAGGAGCCATCAGGGATGAATATAAAGGCAATTTATGTTAAAGAGTGGCCAACCCCTTTAAGTTCCCATTGTGGTTCATAGGTCATTAGCATCTCCCGAGGAGGCTTCCAGACCCATTCATGTCTGGAGTCATCTTGGTCTCGTGGCAGAATGTAAACAGCATGATGAGGAGGACTGTCTAACAATTCTAGTAGAACAGGGAAATTGTATAGGATGGCTCTTGGATAAAACACACAATGCAAATTTTGCTATAAAAGGAAATCTACCACTTGTTTTCATGCATTGTGAACCAGACATACCATGAGAATGCTGTAGCTACACTGATGCAGAAACATATCTTGTTTATTCCCTCATCCGAGTGGTTTCGCTCAAATACAATTCTGTACCTTGGGAAAGCTGGATACTGCTGGCTGCTGTACATAAACACATTACACGGAGCTTCCTGAACCTTCCAGACAGGACTAATCAGTCTGAGCTGGATGACTCATACACAGTAGCTGGGGGATGGTTTAGGGTTTGATTACTTCTGCCTGTCAGGGATAACACAGTGATTACATCTCTGGAGCAGCACATAACTAATGTGAGAGGAGAAGCCCCGAGGACTGGGAAAGGAGCCAGAGCCTCATTATTATTATGTCAGCAAAAGCCCTCAGCTCAGAGATTAAACAAGATATGTTTCTGCATCAGTGTAGCTACAGCATTCTCAGGGTATGTTTGCTTTACAATGCATGAAGATTTCCTGTAAGCTCTAAGATAAGGTCACGTTAAAGTTCACCTGTAAAGGTCAGAGGTCATTCTAGGGTTATCATGAAATTTCACCCACAAGCCAAATATCCTGGACGTTCACAGAGTGATGAGTCGTGACGTCACAGTCCTCTGTATATACCCCGCTCCCGCCTCTCCCCGGTGACTGTACCTCTCCCCCCGTCAGTCTCACCGCTCGCCCGCCGCTCCCCCGGATCTCTCCCGGGCACTCCGGCGGCTGCGGTGGCGGCGGGTCCTGGTTTGGGGATGTTGGCCGGGCTGGGCTTGGGTCCTGGTTTGGGGATGTTGGCCGGGCTGGGCTTGTTCTCGGTCACTGTCCCGGGCATTGCCGCTGCTGCTGAGGCGGGAGACTCCTGCACCGGCTCTGTAGCGCTCATCTTCGTCTTCTCAATGTCAACTTCCGGTCTAAAGCGGAAGTGCTTCGAGCACGTGATGTTGAGGACGTAGTGACGCAATGACGCCGGCAGCCCAAAGAATAGCCTCTATCTGCGGATAATAAAGTTTTTGAAAGCA
>WNYA01001873.1:0-54635 GCA_019512145.1 Engystomops pustulosus | reverse complement strand
ATAGCAGGATGGCATTGTCTGTCTGTATTCAGACCAGCAGACTCTTTCTATAGTATTTATCATATCCCCAAGGGGCGCTCCCTGGGAAGATGCTTTTAGTTTTGCAAGCCATACCTGGTTGGCCACCTGGTTTTGCAGCTAATAGATTATATGTGGTGAAATATTATATATGCACTTCTCTAAGGGGCGGTCCCTGAGAAGATGGTTTTGGTTGCACGCTATGCGTGCTTTGTATATATGTGGAGACATATATGCACTTCTCTGAGGGGTGGTCCCTGAGAAGATGATTTTGGTTTTTGGTTAGCTACACCTAGTTACACCCCTAGCTGGTAAGGTTTGCGGCTAGTGGATCACTAGAGTGTTGGCTTGCACGCAGTGCGTGCTTTGTATATATGGGGAGACATATATGCACTTCTCTAAGGGCAAGGTCCCTGGGAAGATGGTTTTAGTTTTTCGGTCACACCAAATTTTTTACCACCTTCCTGAAGGTTTGCGGTTGGTGGAGCCGGATTTGATCTGCATGCTGAACGCACTTTATCCTGCTTTATGGACGTGAAATACCGGATGCAATTTCAACTTTAGCAAGCGATATATTTGGGATTTATGTCAAGAACTCCACTACTGATTAGTCTTCAACAAGATAATTAAATAAAAAATGAATAAAAAGTAATTATAAAAAGTATAATCATTTTAATTTGGATGTAAAGGTATCAGAATGTGGGCCTTCTTTAAGGGTAATCCCTGGGAAGCCAGATATATGTAAGAGTTATGATGGTTTATACCTGGGTTATTCCACTGTTTCTTGCTAGAGTTGAAGCCAGTGCTCTTATCTTCAGTATGGAAATGCAGCTTATAAACGAACAGGTGCAATCAAGATGGCGCTGGTGCTACAACTAAAAAATAAATTTTCTATTGGATTGTTATCCGATTTGATTGGATTATGGCTCGGCTCACAAAGAGTGAAGAAGACACACACAGTATTTTGGAAAAATAGCGGGTGGCAGGGTATATGCTATGCCGCCTATATGTCTAGTACTTATTCTGGTGAAAATATATTTAGCTCCGCAGGCAGTTATTCCACATTATACGGTATCCTGCTTCACTGTATTGTTGGACACGTTTTAGTAGTGTATATTTGTACAATTTGGAGTCCCACAATGCCACTAGATTGTGCAGTTTGGTTGTTTTGGTAATTTTCTCAACATTTTCTTATTTTCCCCAATTTTATTCCTATGGATTTGTGGTTTGGTGGCAGTCGAGTCCATTTAAGGTGTCAAATGGCCTCTTTGTGGCGGTGGAGGAGTCAGGTGGGAGGTGCAGGCAAGTTATTGGTGGACTAATTTAACTTATAGAGGATGTAAAACCTCATGGTGGTGAACAGGCTGAGCTTTGGAAGTGGCCTCAAGGCTCTGGTAATGGTAAAAGCAGCCATGGGCGGGCCCGTTGGTGAAGCACACAAGGGATGATCTTCACTAGGGTTATTGGTGCCCTTAAAGTGTATTGGATCTGCTAGAATGGCAGCCAGAGCCATTATGGGGTATTGGGAGCAACGGGACCTAACAGTTGTTACAATTATTCATTTTACCTAAATGAATTCACAACAGGTTGGGTGTGAATTGTGAATGTGTTGCGTATAAGGACAGGGCCGGCTCCAGGTTTTAGTGGGCCCCTGGGCGACAGAGCCCTAGTGGGCCCCTTTATGGGCTGCCCTCCAGTAGTCACACTGCCCCCCTCCTGTATACACACTGCCCCCCTCCTCCTGTATACACACTGCCCCCCTCCTGTATACACACTGTCCCCCTCCTGTATACACACTGCCCCCCTCCTGTATACACACTGCCCCGCGTGCTTTGTATATATGTGGAGACATATATGCACTTCTCTAAGGGGTGGTCCCTGAGAAGATGATTTTGGTAAGCTACACCTAGTTACGCCCTTGCTGGTAAGGTTTGCGGATAGTGGATCACTAGAGTGTTGGCTTGCACGCAGTGCGTGCTTTGTATATATGGGGAGACATATATGCACTTCTCTAGGGCAAGGTCCCTGGGGAGATGGTTTTAGTTTTTCGGTCACACCGAATTTTTTACCACCTTCTAGAAGGTTTGCGGTTGGTGGAGCCGGATTTGATCTGCATGCTGAACGCACTTTATCCTGCTTTATGGACGTGAAATACCGGATGCAATTTCAACTTTAGCAAGCGATATATTTGGGATTTATGTCAAGAACTCCACTATTGATTAGTCTTCAACAAGATAATTAAATAAAAAATGAATAAAAAGTATTTATAAAAAGTATAATAATTTTAATTTGGATGTAAAGGTATCAGAATGTGGGCCTTCTTTAAGGATAATCCCTGGGAAGCCAGATATATGTAAGAGTTATGATGGTGAATACCTGGGTTATTCTACTGTTTCTTGCTAGAGTTGAAGCCAGTGCTCTTTTCTTCAGTATGGTCAATGCAGCTTATAAATGAACAGGTGCAATCAGGATGGCGCTGGTGCTACAATTAAAAGCAAAATTTTCTATTGGACTGTTATCCGATTTGAGAAGACTACGTGGAGGATTATGGCTCGGCTCACAAAGAGTGAAGAAGACACACACAGCATTTTGGAAAAATAGCGGGTGGCAGGGTATATGCTATGCTGCCTATAGTGGTTGCCCCCCCTGCCACCGCCACTTTTACCTATATAATTGCTTGGTTACTGACATAAAGTTTCTTCTTCTTTATCTTTGCTATTCATGTCTGTTCTGGCATTAGTAATGGTACATAGCACGTATATTGAAGTATGGCTAGTGGGCTTAGCGGCTCAGCATTGTTCTCTAGATACTACATGCAGTATTTCTTGTGGTTTAGAAAAAGGGCAATGCATGTTTTGCAAAATATAATACATAGGCCTGCATGCAAAAAAGTAAGATTTTTCCCTGCAAGGTGGGGAGGAGGGAGTTGTAAATAGATGTTTTTTGTTGTCTAGAATTTATTCTGGTGAAAGTATATTTAGCTCCGCAGGCAGTTATTCCACATCATACTTATGTGGTATCCTGCTTCACTGTATTGTTGGACACGTTTTAGTATATTTGTACAATTTGGAGTCCCACAATGCCACTAGATTGTGCAGTTTGGTTGTTTTGGTAATTTTCTCAACATTTTCTTATTTTCCCCAATTTTATTCCTATGGATAGGATTTTGTGGTTTGGTGGTGGTCGAGTCCATTTAAGGTGTCAAATGGCCTCTTTGTGGCGGTGGAGGAGTCAGGTGGAAGGTGCAGGCAAGTTATTGGTGGACTAATTTCACTTATAGATGATGTAAAACCTCATGGTGGTGAACAGGCTGAGCTTTGGAAGTGGCCAGCCTCAAGGGTCTGGTAATGGTAAAAGCAGCCAGGGGCGGGCACGTTGGTGAAGCACACAAGGGATGATCTTCACTAGGGTTATTGGTGCCCTTAACCTCTTAACGCTCAGCGTCCGATATATCGGACACTGAGCGCAGTGACTTAGCGCTCAGCGTCCGATATATCGGACGCTGAGCTGATGCCGGTTCGGCTCAAGATCTGAGCTGAACCGGCATCGGGAAACACGGGGTGCCGGCTGTGACTGATAGCCGGCACCCCAGTGTAACACCCGCGATCGGAGTTGTCTCCGAACGTGGGTGCTTAACCCGTTAAATGCCGCGGTCAGCGCGACCGCGGCATCTAACATGCAGCTGGGGGTTCTTTCCCCCACGATCGCCCCCCCCCAACCGTTTTCGGGGGGCGCCGATCGTTGCTATAGTAACTCTGGGGTCCAATCTGGACCCTAGAGTTACCTGCAAGAACTGCCAGTAAAATGGCGTCTGTGACGTCATCTTACTGGCACAGTGCCAGCCTATGCAAGTGTATAGGCTGACACTGATAATACTCTGCAATACATCAGTATTGCAGAATATTATCATGAAGAAGCAATCAGATGATTGCTTCTTCATGTCCCATGGTATAAAAGTGAAAAAAGTAAAAAAAAAAAAAGTTATTCAATAAAAAAATAAAGTAATAAATCACTAAAAATGCCCAAAAGCCCCAAAACATATAGAGACATATAACTCAAA
The DNA here is from genome assembly GCA_019512145.1 of Engystomops pustulosus. NCBI lineage: Eukaryota > Metazoa > Chordata > Amphibia > Anura > Leptodactylidae > Engystomops > Engystomops pustulosus. Next base: position 50,557 of record WNYA01001873.1, on the reverse strand, counting down.
AAAAAGTCTAAATCATAACACAAACCCCACATATATAGTATCACCGCGTCCGTAACAACCCGTAGAATAAAAGTAAATCATTATTGAACCCCCACGATAAACGCCATAAAAAAAAACTGTTATAAACCCTCCAAAAATTATGATTTTTACCCTTTCAATCCCACAAAAAATGCTATAAAATGTGATCAAAAAACCATATGTACTCCGACATGATACTGGTGCAAAGTACAACATGTCCCGCAAAAAACAAGCCATCAACCAGCTCCGTAGCCAAAAAAGTAACAATGTTATGCCACTTGGAAGACGGCAATACATAAATGATAGATTTTTCCCCAAATTAGGGTTTTGTTTGACAAATTTAGTAAAACGTAAGAAAATATATTCATGTCTGGTATCCCCGTAATCGTATCAACCCATAGAATAAAGATAACATGATTATTAGTCTATACGGTGAACACCAAAAAAAAAAGAAGTAAAAAATCCAGTACAGAATTGATGCTTTTCTACTCATGTCCTCAAAAAAAGTTCCTAAATTTTCAACAATAGGTGATACAAACCCAAAAATGGTAACACTGGAAAAAGCATCTCATCCCGCAAAAAAAATGGCATCACATGGCCCCAATAACGAAAAAGCGAAAATTTTATAGCCTTCAAAAGGGGCCAATGAGGAAACTAAAATCCTGGCAGCTGCAGCGCCCTCCTTCCCTTCTGCGCCTCGCTGTGCCCCCATAACACAAGTAACGGCCACATGTGGGGGGTCTTTGTACTCAGGAGAAATTGCAGAACAAATTGTATGGTGGGTTTTCTCTTTTTATCTTTTGGAAATGTGTAAATTTTAGGGCTAAATGAACGTATAAGGGAACAATATGACCATTCTAAATTTCACCTCCATTTTGATTCAATTACTATGAAGATCTCAAGGGGTTAACAATCTTCGTAAAAGCTGTTTCTGATAGCTTGAGGGGTGCAGATTTGAAAATGGGTTGGTTATATAGGGGGTTTTGATGCTAAATATGTAAAATTTCATTCAAAACTGTATTTATCCCCAAAATAGTCAATTCTGAAAATCCGGAAAAGCGATATTCTATTTGCAAGCCGAGCAACATCAAAATAAATTATCCAAACATTTCAGAAATTATGAAAATGTAAAGTAGACAAATGGGAAATGTTATTCAGCAAGTTATTTAGGTGGTAAATCGATCTGCCTGAAAACGCAATGATTTTGAATTTCGAAAATTGCAAATTTTTCCAAAAATTTATCATATTTTCTTTTTTTTTGTAAATAAACGCAAAACTTATCTGCCAAAATTTACCACTAAAATGAAGTACAACATGTGGGGAAAAAACAATCTCAGAATCGCTTTGATAAGTAACAGTGTTCAAAAGTTATAACCGTATAAAGAGACGCAAGTCAGAATCCAAAAAATCGGGCTGAGCCTTAAGCTACAAAATGGCTGCGTCCTTAAGGGGTTAAAGTGTATTGGATCTGCTAGAATGGCAGCCAGAGCGTGCCGCCCCCCTTTATTGCTGTCTGGCCGGGTGCTATATGTCAGGCAGCTGTGGATTGGGGTATTTGGTGAATTCCACCCATAGCATGTCACCTGACTCCTCCTCTGTTTGTTTTATTCCAGTGATTTAAATAAAGCTGTGGCCATTTCACCCATTAAGTTATGTGTTGTGTAGTTTTTCCAGACATCGTGTTCTCTCTTGTCTAAGTTTTTCTTAAGATAAAGTGGGGGTCCATGCCATATCCACACGTCATGCAACCCCCGGAGCCATAGGTAGAGGGGGAACATGACGGTGGTAAAGGGGGGACCTATAACGCCTGAATTTCATGTATTAGTATTGAGGTAAGATGCTGGTCTTTGGTAAAAGAACAGAGTGGGTGGGATAGTGTAGTGATGTAAGAGGGGAGGGGCTCAGGAGTAGATGTCACTCCCTGTCCTGTATCTCTCTCTCTCTTTCTCTCCCTAGAAGAACAGAAAGAAACATGTCTGACAGACTCAGCAAGTATAACACTGGGGTTACCACTTTATATCACTCTGCTGTCACCACATGGCAGCTATGGCTGTGAGATCCATGAGCTTATAACCCCACACACTATAGATATGACTGGTAATGTTACAGGGGAGCAGCATTACCTCATGTAATGTGCACATGGCTGTAGGTATGTAAGAGGCTGCCATGTTTGTTGCCATGTGTCTGCAGCTGCCAGCTCTCTTATACCCTGCAGCTAGGGCTATATATACTTATACCTCACACACTATAGATATCACTGGTTAATGTTGCAGGGGAGCAGCATTACCTGATGTAATGTGCACATGGATGTAAGAAGTGACCATGTTTCCTCAGCCATGTGTCCTCATGTATCTGCTCCCTGCCATCTTATACCCTGCAGCTATAGCTGTGATATCGGTATGATTATACCTCACACACTATAGATGTGGCTGCTTTATGCTACATGGGAGCTTTATTTACTAGTTTAATGTGGACATGATGGGAGTCCAGGTGTCCTCATGTTCCTGCTCCTCACATGTTATATACCTGCTCTATGAGACAGATAGTGATGTATATGGGAGCAGCACTGTATATGGTAAGATAATTACCCATGTATATGCTCCTTGTCACCTCACATACTACATATATGGCTGATATGTCAGCTTATTGCTTTAAACACTGTATAGTGCACTAATTAACATGAGGGAGTTGTTACCTTACACACTGTATATATCACTGTTTTACAAGAGGGTGTAGTTACCTCATACACTGTACACATCACTGGTATATATGAGGGTGTAGTTACCATACACTGTACATATCACTGATATATATGAGGATGTAGTTACCTCATGTAAGCTCTTATGGGCAGTGTCCTCTCTCCTGTAGAGTGTAAGCTCTTATGGGCAGGGTCCTCTCTCCTGTAGAGTGTAAGCTCTTATGGGCAGGGACCTCTCTCCTGTACAGTGTAAGCTCTTATGGGCAGGGACCTCTCTCCTGTAGAGTGTAAGCTCTTATGGGCAGGGTTCTCTCTTCTGTAGAGTATAAGCTCTTATAGGCAGGACTCTCTCTTCTGTAGAGTGTAATGTCTTTCTTTGTTCACTAGCTTTCTAAACTCCAGTTCATGTGAAACTACGACTCCCAGCCTACCCCTATGCTCTTCCGTTATTGCTAGGAGTTATGTCACTATGCAAATTGCAGACATTGGACAAAAAAAACATGTGAAATAATGTAAAAATAGTTGTACATGTAGTGATTAATTATATGTCTTGCTCTATGATGTGTTGTGACTCCTGAATCCTAATCTTCTGCTGTTTGATCTTGCAGGCTGAAGCCCAGCTGGATGGAAAGACGAGCAAAGTTCATCGAGGAAAAGGAATAGACTGTGCGGCTCTCACCTGCATGGTCCAGCTGGCACAGATTCTGGTTGGCGGAGGGCTCGGATTCTTGGTCAGTCTCGCAGGGAGCGTTGTGGTTGTCGTCATCTCTGCCTCCGCTGTGTCATTGATCGGTTGCTGCTTTGTTGCAATATTTGTCAGATATGTGGAATAAACCTCGAGCCCGACCTCTCCCCAGCTGCTGACTTGTAATTTAAACTAATCACAAAAATGTAAAAATAAAATCCATCTTTTCGGTATTTTATTGAATTCAGAGGAATTTGCACATTGTGAGCCAAATTATATCTTTAATAACATTTACAGCGCTTGTCATCACATATACAGTACTGGGATCTTATAAAACCTCCTAAGGCTAAGGACACACTGAGCAAACACACTGCAGGGTTCCCTGAAACACATCTCTTAAAGGAAATCAACCATCAAAATACATCATGATAAACCAGGGACATCTCTCATAGATCAAGGCACCGGGACTGTGGTATCTTCTTATATTTGTTATCCATGGCTTCCTGCCCATAAGAGCTTACACTCTAGCAGTGTCCTCTCTTCCTGTAGATCTAAGTCCTTAGGGGCATGTCCTCCTCCTGTAGAGTGTCAGCGTTTAATTGGGCAGGGTCTCTCTCTCGTAAGTGTACTGTATTGCAGGGTCCTCCATCTCCTGTAGAGTCTAAGCTCTTATGGCGGCCCAGAGTCCTCTTTCTGGTAACTATAAGCTCTTATGGGCAGGGTCCCTCTTTCCTGTAGAGTATAGCTCTTATGGGCAGTTCTCTCTGCCTGTGAGTCTAGCCTCTTATGGGACAGGATCCTCTCTCACCTGTAAGTGTAAGCTCTTATGGCAGGTCCTCTCCTTGTAGAGGGTAGCTCTTATGGGCATTCGTCTCTCTCCTGTAGAGTATAATAAAGCTCTTATGGGCAGGGTCCTCTCTCCTGTAGAGTGTAAACACTTATGGGTAGGTCCTCTCTCCTGAGAGTGTAAGCTCTTATGGGCAGATGTCCTTCTCCTGTAGATGTAAACACTTTATGGCCATCTACCTCTCTCTTGCAGAGTTAAAGTTCTTATGGGCAGGGACCTCTCTCCTGTAGAGTGTAAGCTCTTATGGGCAGTGTCCTCTCTCCTGTAGAGTGTAAACACTTATGGGCAGTCTCCTCTCTCTTGCAGAGTGTAAGTTCTTATGGGCAGGGACCTCTCTCCTGTAGAGTGTAAGCTCTTATGGGCAGGGTCCTCTCTCCTGTAGAGTAAAAGCTCTTATGGGCAGGGTCCTCTCTGCTGTAGAGTATAAGTTCTAATGAACTCTTCTCATTTGTAATATGTATTGGTGATTTTCAGTTACAGTTTGAGAAGTTTGGTCGGTAACGTGATTTTCAAGATACTCAAAGTCTAAAATGAAGTACCAACTACCATAAGTTTGTGGTCATTGCTGCAGAAGCCACGTCATGCAGATAACTCTGGACAGTGGTGCACTAGGGTCCGGCTATTAAACCTCTGCACCAGATCCTAAAGCCATGAGCTATGGCTGATATATATGTGTCTAGGGGTCAGTAGTCCTCCCTCTCCCGACCCATCAGCTCAATGTCCGGAATAATGAATACAGAGCACAGTCACGCCATTAAGGAAAGTACATGGGTCCAGGATCACTCACTTCCTCATAAAACCGATTTATTCAGATGACATCAGAGCGTGAGTCAACATACGGGATGCGGCAGTGACCTTCCATCAGTCATTTAGAAACATAAAGTTCTAGAGAAACCTAATGATTTTATTCCCCGGACTTACAGTAACCGGAGAAGGTCTGACATCAGGCGAGATACACGGGAGATAGAGATCCTCTAAACTAATTACATACTGATTGAATCTGCAGGGAAATGGATGTGCATGCTGATGGCAGCCGCGTATGGCGACATTGTATCTATATGGCTACATTGTATGTATACGGTGACATTGTATCTATATGGCTACATTGTATGTATACGGTGACAATGTATCTATATAGACATTGTATGTATACGGTGACAATGTATCTATATGGCCACATTGTATGTATACGGTGACATAGTATCTATATGGCTACATTGTATGTATACGGTGAAATTGGGGGTCATTTAGTAAGGGCCCGATTCGCGTTTTCCCAACGTGTTACCCGAATATTTTCGATTTGTGCCGATTTTCCCTGAATTGCCCCGGGATTTAGGCGCGCGCGATCGGATTGTGGCACATCGGCACTGGCATGCACGCGACACCGCATTTACCTTCACCAGGTAAAGGCCGGTGAACTTTAGGGCATTCCGGCAGGCCTCGGGGAACTTCAGTGCAGCAGCGCCACCTGGTGGACGTCGGAGGAACTACCCTAGTGAATCCCGGCCGGACTTGAATCCACCGCAGAGAACTGGATCGCGAATGGACCGGGTAATTAAATTTTCCCCATTTTATCTATATGGCAACATTCTATCTATATGGCAGCATAGAATTTATATGGCCACATTGGGGCAGATTTACTTACCCGGTCCGTTCGCGATCCAGCGGCGCGTTCTCTGCACTGGATTCGGGTCCGGCCGGGATTCATCAAGGTAGTTCCTCCGCCATCCAGGTGGCGCTGCTGCGCTGAAAAGCATCTGAACGCGCCGGGATTCACCGGGCCAGACCAAGTGAAGGTGAGCGCGTCCCAAGCGGCACATTTCTTTTTTTAAATGCAGCGGTTTTTCCGAATCCGTCGGGTTTTCATTTGGCCACGCCCCCTATTTCCATCGCGTGCATGCCAGCACCGATGCGCCACAATCTGATCGCGTGCGCCAAATTCCCGGGCCAATACAGGGGAAATCGGCGCAAATCGGAAATATTCGGGTAACACGTCGGGAAAACGCGAATCGGGCCCTTTGTAAATGACCCCCATTGTATCTAAATGGCCACATTGGGGCACATTTACTCACCCGGTCATGTCACAATCCCCCATCCGGACTATCCGACGAAGATGAAGTCCGGCGCGATTCACCAACATCGTGCACCCGAGATCCTGCATGTCTCGCTTCCCCTGCTGAGGTCCGCTGGAGTTCACCTTATTCTTCCCGGTGCCTGTAAGTGCATGTCTTGCGGCACAATTTACAATGTTAAATCCTGTGCATTGTCCTAATCCGTCGAAACGTCCGACGGCCCCCCCCCCCCCCCCCCGTGAAAAGCCGTGAAAGCCGTGAAAGCCAGCTCCGATACGCCAAAATCCAATCTTGTGTGCCAAAATCCCATGTTAAATGCGGCGCTAATTGGAAATCCCCGCTGTGCTTTGATTCTGCTTCTAAACTGTACATGTGACTGCACCCTAAGATTCGGATTCGCTCATCTCTAATGGGGAGGAGGAAGCAAGTGGAGGGGTTAAAAACAAATGGGGGACTAAGGTGGCAAAGACGATGCCCTGGGTGCACCAGCAGTTTCATTTGCTTAAAGTTCCAAACTTCAAATTTTTGGAAACTTCCATGTTTCATAATGTAGGATTTTATGGTTGGCTTGACAGTGGGGGGCGCTATATTGTGGTGCCAGTGATGGTTTAGGTGGCAGTAGACTCTCTTGTAATTCACCATTCTTGTATCTTTAGTCTCTGTATGTCCTACAGCCCCCCCCCCCCCTCTTATAGGCAGTGACCTTTCTCCTGTAGAGTGTAAGCTCTTATGGACAGGGTCCTCTCTCCTGTAGAGTGTAAGCTCTTATGGGCAGGAGGGTGGGGAGGGGTCGTTACCTCATAACTGTACATATCATGGTATATATGAGGGTGTGTTACCTCACAGACTGTACATATCAATGATATATATGAGGGTGTAGGTAAACGCATTGAAATATCACTAATTTAATGAGGGAATTACCTCATACATGCTGTATAATGTTACACAGGAACATTTACCTTCATGTACATTGTACACAGATTAATGCATTACTAAGTGTAGTAAACCTGCATGGCAAAACACTCCATACTGGAGTTTTAGGAGGCCTGTCCTTTTGGATAAGTGAGATGGGGACTAAGGGCAGATATCTCCATTACTGTTGTTATAGGGAGGTCACATGTAGTTAATACGTAGGGAGAAAGAGCTGCCATACAAGCACATGTACAGGATCAAAGATGGAGGCTGCGCTATTACCCGTCTCTTATAATCTCATCCAGCTAGTTTAGGTGGCCTACACTTACTGCTATACAATTTCTGGTCTATGTGGTCCAGCACATGACAGAGTACAGAGTAATTGTAGTGGCTGGTATGGGAAATTTAGTGATCTGATTTGAACCCCAATGTCACTGATGTGATGTATATATAATATGGATTCTCATTAGCCTTCCCAGGTCAGGTGTAATCACCAATGCTGCATTAGATCCCATGTGCCTGGTGTAGCGTACATGACTTTCATCTCACTGCTTCATGGTACTTATGGCACCAAGTTGTATAATATATAGGTAGCCTTTTTTGTCTCTATATTATGGACTGTCCATGTATACCTACCTTTTATGCATCATATACTTTATAATACATGAGTGGTGGATGGTACAATACTGATGGGATTACATGCTGCCTCAGCCTATGATGGAGCATTGTATATTATTACATTTATCCCCACAAATAGTTTGGGAATTAGCCAGACACATGGTCAGTGTTACTGCTGCACCTAATTCTGTAAGAGAAATGGATCCTATGATATATTCAAGGTCCTTTGGACGTTTAGATCATACTGGCTAGTGTCCTACCTGGCTGTACTACATTGATACAGAAATTTTAGTTATTACCACATGCAGCCAAAAGGCAAATAATTGATATGACTATAGCCTGTATTGCAGTGCTTGTATAAATGTATAGCAGGATGGCATTGTCTGTCTGTATTCAGACCAGCAGACTTATATATATTATAACATACCCTAAGGGCGGCTCCTGGGAAGATGTTTTAGTTTTGTAAGCCATACCTGGTTGGCCACCATCCAGTTGGTTTTGCAGCTAATAGATTATATGTGTGAAATATTATATATGCACTTCTCTAAGGGGTGGTCCTGAGAAGTGGTTTTGGTTGCACGCTATGCGTGCTTGTATATATGTGGAGACATATATGCACTTCTCTAAGGGGTGGTCCCTGAGAAGATGATTTTGGTTTTGGTTAGCTACACCTGTTACGCCCTAGACTGGTAAGGTTTGCGGCTAGGATCACTAGAGTGTTGCTTGCAGCAGTGCGTGCTTTGTATATATGGGGAGCACTATGCACTTCTCTAAGGGCAAGGTCCCTGGGAAGATGGTTTTAGTTTTTCGGTCACACCAGAAGGTTTGCGGTTGGTGGAGCCGGATTTGATCTGCATACCGGATGCAATTTCAACTTTAGCAGCGATATTTTGGGATTTAGTCAAGAACTCCACTATTGATGTCTCACAAGATATTAAATACAAAGATAAAAAGTAATTATAAAAAGTATTCATTTAATTTGGATGAAAGGTATCGAATGTGGGCCTTCTTTAAGGTAATCCTGGAAGCCAGATATATGTAAGAGTTATGATGGTTATACATGGGTTATTCCACTGTTTCTGCTAGAGTTGAAGCAGTGCTCTTATCTTATATGGAAATGCAGCTTATAACGACAGGTGCAATCAAGATGGCGTGGTGCTACAACTACAAAATAAATTTTCTATGGATGTTATCGATTTGATTGGATTAGGCTGGCTCACAAAGAGTGAAGAAGAAACACACAGTATTTTGGAAAATAGCGGGTGGCAGGGTATATGCTATGCCGCCTATAGTGGTTGCCCCCCTACCACCACCACTTTTACCTATTTTGCTGGTTACTGACATAAGTTTCTTCTTCTTTATATTTGCTATTCATGTCTGTTCTGGCATTAGCAATGGTACATAGTCATATACTGAAGTATGGCTAGTGGGCTTAGCGGCTCAGCATTGTTCTCTAGTACTAGGTGCAGTATTTCTTGTGGTTTAGAAAAAGGGCAAGCATGTTTTGCAATATATAATACATAGGCCTGCAGCAGAAAGTATACTGTAGATACAGTAAGATATTTCCCTGCAAGGTGGGGAGGAGGGAGTTTAAATAGATGTTTTTTGTGTCTAGTATTTATCTGTGAAGTATATTTAGCTCCGCAGGCAGTTATTCCAACAGTACTATGATGGAGCACGTGAAGGGACATACTAGTGACAATGGAGCAAGGAGCCACTAAACTAGGCCAAGATAGCGGGGTTTGTTGGTAGCTCAACATGGTCAGTGGTTTGTTAGGGTAGGGTGAGAGTGGGTACAGGGAATGATTGGCGGATTGGTGGGGTACGGTAAGTATGGCATAGGCGGGGGTGAGAGGTGGATAGAGTATGGATAATAACTATAGAGAGGTAAAACTCTCATGGTGGTGAACAGGCTGAGCTTTGGAAGTGGCCAGCCTCAAGGCTCTGGTAATGGTAAAAGCAGCCAGGGGCGGGCATGTTGGTGAAGCACACAAGGGATGATCTTCACTAGGGTTATTGGTGCCCTTAAAGTGTATTGGATCTGCTAGAATGCAGCCAGAAGCGTGCCGCCCCTTTATGCTGTCTGGCCGGGTGCTATATGTCGGCAGCTGTGGATTGGGGTATTTGGTGAATTCCACCCATAGCATGTCACCTGACTCCTCCTGTTTGTTTTATTCCAGTGATTAATAAAGCTGTGGCCATTTCACCCATTAAGTTATGTGTTGTGTAGTTTTTCCAGACATCATGTTCTCTTTTGTCTAAGTTTTTCTTAAGATAAAGTGGGGGTCCATCCCATATCCACACGTCATGACTGTAACACAGGAACGGACTGGCACACAGGAACGCAGGACCACAGGAACGGACTGGCACACAGGAACGACAGGGACGCAGTAATCACAGGAGAGCTTTCTCTTCATGGGGAAGACTTGAAGATCCAGCAAGGGTCACAGGAAGAGGCAGAACTTATAACAGGCCAGCACCCTAGGAGACGGGGAGGCGCACCGAGCCGCGGGAGCAGGAGAGGACATCGCTGGAGCCGGGGAAGGTATGCAGAGCGGAGCTCCGGAGGGACGCTGAGGGGCACGGGTGCGCCCGCGATCGTAGACAGAGATAATAATACAGTTAAAATGATGAGAGGTTAAAATAGGGATTGATATATGGTGAGAGCTATGATGGACAATCTCCTCTTTTTATATAATATAATAGTGACTCTGTGTGTCCTAGGACACTATTGAAAAAAGGATCAATATCACTATCTCTAGGAGGCTTTAGGCTATGATTGGGACAGATAGTTATTCACTAGAGCTGTAGTGTTCCCGTCCTGCTGTTGTGTAGGTGCTGTACACTTGTATTCGCACATAATAAAGATTGGATTTTAGTCTAGACCAATGAGTCTTCGATTGATCTAGTTTGTGAATATATCACTTATGACCTGCACATGGCCAGCCCTGCCTCAGCCCTGCTTGCCACCAGATCCAGCACTACTATTCTACTGCTGTTGGATTTAGGTTCTGGAATATAGACTAGTGCGTCGAAATCATCTTTCTGGAGTTCCCCTGGAAATCCTTACAGTTGTGCTTTCCTCTACTTACATAAACCAGCTTCAATGGGTTTGGGAGGATTACTATAATGGGCTCAGCCCGGGTCAGCCATGATTGCCCCCGGAGGATCCTTACAACCATGTATAGCGGTTCTAATCAATTATGACAAGCTTTCGATTCTTCTGCTGCTGAAGCCGCTGTGTGTGACTTTGAGGTCTATACTCCCTGCTGGCATCTTCTAGGTTGTCCGCCCTGATTCTGGTGCATTTCTGTCACCTGTCAGTGTCACCTTCCCCATTAGTTAGTGTGAGATACACTGCACTATCTGCCTGGGTACAGCTGCTTGATGCTCAATCGGTTTTGAGAATCCCACTTCTGTCAAGTGAATGTGAAATACACTGCAGCATCTGATGTTCATGGATGGGTTTACCTGCCAGTCCTACATGTCGGGCTCATGTATTTGGGGTATTTTTACCTAAATAAATTAAGATACTGGAATCAAAATGGCACATCATGAATCTGGCGCCACCTGCACTGCTCCTATAGAGTCCAACTTTTTCCTGGGGCACCTTTAACATAGAGCGTGTGTCACAATTTTGTCTGACTTTGCATGATAAAAATGTTGCACGGTCTTACTGTGCACCAGAACGTCCCTTTCAGAATTTTGTATTACGTCTGGTATAGTGCAGCCGCAACATAATTGTGCAAAGAACGTGCAATGTCAAACAAATATTGCCGGGGCTATAATATATCTGGGCCACCTTCACTATCCTGCTCTGATTCTTCCTGCATTCTGACTCCCTCTGGTGGGAAATATGCAGATTACTTGCTAAACTCCCTCTGGTGGCTGGTTCTCAGCATTGCAGTCATATCCTGGAACTTTCTCCTGAGGCCACGTTATTTTCTCTGTGGGATGGGATATAACTTGTTCCCTGAAAGCTACAATATCAGGTAAATTCCATGTGCTCCAGCCTTCTGTTTGCGCTATCCGATGCTGTGTAGCCCAGACCTCCTGTAGAGTGTAAGCTCTTATGGGCAGCTTCCTCTCTCTGTAGAGTGTAAGCTCTTATGGGCGGGGATCTCTCTCCTGTAGAGTGTAAGCTCTTATGGGCAGGGACCTCTCTACTGTTGAGTGTAAGCTCTTATGGGCAGGGAATTCTCTACTGTTGAGTGTAAGCTCTTATGGGAAGGATCCTCTCTCCTGTAGAGTGTAAGCTCTTATGGGCAGGGACCTCTCTCTTGTAGAGTGTAAGCTCTTATGGGCAGGACATCTCTCGTGTGAGTGTAAGCTCTTAGGGCAGGGACCTCTCTCGTGTAGAGTGTAAGCTCTTATGGGCAGGGACCTCTCTCCTGTAGAGTGTAAGCTCTTATGGGCAGGGACCTCTCTACTGTTGAGTGTAAGCTCTTATGGGCAGGGAATTCTCTTGTGAGTGTAAGCTCTTATGGGAAGGATCCTCTCTCCGTAGAGTGTAAGCTCTTATGGGCGGGACTCTCTACTGTTGAGGTTAAGCTCTTATGGCAGGGAATTCTCTACTGTTGGTGTAAGCTTTATGGGAAGGATCCTCTTCTGTGAGTGTAGCTCTTATGGGCAGGGTCTCTCCTTGTAGGTGTAGCTCTTATGGGCAGGAAATCCTCTCTCCTGTAGAGTGTAAGCTCTTATGGGCAGGGGTCCTCTCCTGTAGAGTGTAAGCTCTTATGGGCAGACCTTCTCCCATTCTACCCGTAGAGTGTAAGCCTTATAGGCAGGGACTTCTCCTGTAGAGTGTAGATCTTAGGGCAGGGCCTCTCTCACTGTTGAGTGGTAAGCTCTTATGGGCAGGGAGTCCTCTCTGTGAGTGTAAGCTCTATGGGAAGGATCCTCTCTCCTGTAGAGTGTAAGCTCTTATGGGAGGTCCTCTCTCCTGTGAGTGTAAGCTCTTAGGGCAGGGATTCTCTACTGTTGAGTGTAAGCTCTTATGGGAAGGATTCCTCTCTCTGTAGAGTGTAAGCTCTTATGGGCAGGGTCCTCCTCTCTCTGTAGAGTGTAAGCTCTTATGGCCGGGTCCTCTCTCCTGTAGAGTGTAAGCTCTTATGGGCAGGGCCTCTCTCCTGTAGAGTGTAGCCTTATAGGCAGGGATCCTCTCTCGTTGAGGGTAAGCTTTATGGGCAGGATTCTCGTGAGTGAGCTCTTATGGCAGGTCTTCTCCTGTAGAGTGTAAGCTTATGGGCAGGGTCCTCTCTCCTGTAGAGTGTAGATCTTATGGGCAGGGTCTCTCTCCTGTAGAGGTAAGCTCTTATGGGCAGGATCTCTCTCCTGTAGAGTGTAAGCTCTTAGGGCAGGGACCTCTCTCCTGTAAGTGTAAGCTCTTAGGCAGGGTCCTCTCTCCTGTAGAGTGTAAGCTCTATGGGCAGGACCTCTCTCCTGTAGAAGTGTAAGCTCTTATGGCAGGGTCCTCTCTCCTGTAGAGTGTAAGCTCTTATGGGCAGGGTCCTCTCTCCTGTAGAGTGTAAGTTCATGGCAAAGGTCCTCTTCCTGTAGAGTGTAAGCTCTATGGGACAGGATCCTCTCTCCTGTAGAGTGTAAGCTCTTATGGGCAGGGTCCTCTCTCCTGTAGAGTGTAAGCTTTATGGGCAGGGTCCTCTCTCCTGTAGAGTGTAAGCTCTATGGGAGGTCCTCTCTCCTGTAGAGTGTAAGCTTATGGGCAGGGTCCTCTCTCCTGTAGAGTGTAAGCTCTTATGGGCAGCGGTCCTCTCTCCTGTAGAGGTAAGCTTTATGGGCAGTCTCTCTCCTGTAGAGTGTAAGCTCTTATGGGCAGGGCCTCTTCTGTAGAGGTAAGCTCTTATGCAGGTCTTTCTCATGAGGTACTCTTATGGGCAGGTCCTCTCTCCTGTAGAGTATAAGCTCTTATGGACAGGTTCCTCTCCTGTAGAGGGTAAGCTTATGGGCAGCGTCCTCTCTCTCCTGTAGAGTGTAAGCTCTTAGGCAGGGTCCTCTCTCCTGTAGAGTGTAAGTTCGTATGCAAAGGGTCTCTCTCCTGTAGAGTGTAAGTCTATGGGCAGGTCTCTCTCCTGTAGAGTGTAAGCTCTTATGGACAGGGTCCTTTCTCCTGTAGAGTGTAAGCTCTTATGGGCAGGGACCTCTCTCCTGTAGAGTGTAAGCTCTTTGGAAGGGTCCTCTCTCTCCTTTCTTTTTTCTTTCCTTCGTAGAGTGTAAGCTCTTATGGGCAGGGTCCTCTTTCCTGTAGAGTGTAAGCTCTTATGGTCTAGGTTTAAAGCTGAGGATACAAAGGTTGTTCAATACAAACTAAAACCTCTACTGATTATATGATGAAAATTGTTTTTATTTTCAATTTTAAAAAACTAAAAATCTTACAAATTTAACAAAAAGAGACACCGATTAAAAATCTCAGTTTTGTTTCTGTTTCTTTCTGGAACACAGGAGGTGGATAACAAATCTGATAACTTTCACGATGATGTGATGACAGAGCGACACAGGAGAAGATGAAGAGGATGACGTCCAGGAGAAGCTGCTGATACCAGGGTGGTGCTGGTAAGAATAGGGTCTAAGATGCCGCCTCCACCGGAGCGGATGATGTGCTCCACCATCCCAATAACTGCTGGTCGGGGGGGAACGGACGTGAGCGCATGATGACGCTCTGCTTCATGGCTGCCGTCTTGTAGCTGTGGGAAGACAAAAAATATTAAATGTAACCATAATGTTCTAGAATATCCTCCCACTGCTGTGAAGAGGCAATTTAAGCAGAAACCCAAAGCCTTCATCTATATATGATTGGTGGTTTTTTAGTAATTTCTAGACTAATTTTACTAAACCATGACCTAGATCATTAGGACGGACACTCACCTTTTGTCTTCTACTATTTTCCGGATCATATCAGCAAATTTGTCAGACTTTATTTTATAGAATGGAATATATTCTCCCATATGTTTTGCTTTAATTCGGACTACATTGTCAGGCTGATCGGCAAAAATTGGGATTCCCAAAACGGGGACCCCATGATACACGGCCTCCGTCAAGCTGTTCAATCCACCGTGTGTCACCAGGAGACGCATCTTCGGATGTCCTGTAACAGAATATAAATGGGATGGATCGTCACATATATATTTAGTCAATTCTTAGACTATTTTGTGGTAAAGTGGATGTCACAAGCCATTACCCACAGATGGAGCTACTGTAGAGATAATCCTACGAAGGATTCCCATATCAATGGGAAGCAAGGTTCAAAGCTAAGGTAGTCACCATTATTCAGAAGAGCAGGAACACTGAGTCAGACACCAGCCGGGGAGGACATTGGAGGACATTAACTGAGTAGGACCTTAATGCTTAGACACCTTACCAGGGGGTTGTCTGGGAATGGCTATGGACATGGACACTTTTGAATGTATCAAACATTGGAGGGAATTAGTGGATTCTTGGATATTTTCTAAAGGGGAAGAGGTGGGGGTGGCAGTGTTACACAATGGTGGATTGAGATATATTTTCAGTCCTGGCTTGGTTAGTGGTGAGATTAAGATTTCACCATGTCCCAGAAGATTAGACCCCAGTACAAATATGTTGAGAAGCCCCAGGTCTGGAGAGATTTGAGGCCCAATAAACACACTGATATCTAGTAGTATTTACCTAGTAAATCATTCTGGTTCACCCAGTCCATAAGCCTAACATTGGGGGCCAGTTTCAGATCCTCCGGCCATTGTGATGACTTATATCTCCAGATGATCTTCTGTGGGACACTAGCAAATGCAGAATTCATCTCTCTAATTAGATCCGTCCTCGGGATGGTGGAAACCATTGAGCCAAGTGTCACCAGGATAAACCCAGAGTCTCCTGACTCAGCTATGAAGTCTTCTAGATCCTAGACAAAGGGGTAGAAATGGATATGAATCAGTAGTCAGAAAATATACAGGTTGGGTTGTCAACTGTTATGTAGTCAATGTAGTCTCATTACTCGTCACTCGTCATTACTCGTACAGTTGACTATGTGTGTATGACTCCACACAGTGCAATCCATAAAATGGCGCACAATATTGACTTTTATACATAGCTAAAAAAAAAAAGACAAAAGCAATTAAAGAAATATCCAATATGTCCTTAATTGTTCTTGGTGTGCTTTGTTCTAGGGCAGTGGTGGCGAACCTATGGCACTGGTGCCAGAGGTGGCACTCTGAGCACACCTTCTGGGCACCCAGGCCATCACCCCAGAACAGAGATTCCAGACATGACTCAAAACTGCCTCCTGCAGTCCTTGGCCACCCAGGGCATGCTGTGATCAGTGCTATTTTAAAGCTACACATCCTTAGCTGCATGGGACTACAGGAGGAGCATGGAGGTGCAGACAAGGCTGCGTTATTATTGGAGCTCCTGCTCTGGGCCACCGCAATTCTTCCTGTTCACGGGACCCTGGAAGCTACAATGATAGTCAGAATTTCTCCTCTTTCTCTTAATTGTTTTGGTGTCCTCAGGATGCCAATACAATTAAAAGCCGTTGCAAAACAGGTAGCAACATATCACTTCTTAAATTGCCATGTTGGCACTTTGCATTTAAATAAGTGGGTTTAGTTGTAGTTTGGGCACTCGGTCCCTAAAAGGTTCGCCAACACTGTTCTAGGGTGTTTTTCTGTTAGAGTCATGCATTGGGATATTCCTGCTTGAAACGAAGCAATAAATGCTCGAAAGTGGAAATAAACCCAAACACCAAGGCTAATGCACAGGTAGGACGGTGGGACCTGACTACATTGAGTGTGTAGTCTGTTACCATAGAAATGCTCTGGAAACCTACCGTGTGAAATCAATAATCTTGCTGTCTTTGTCTTTAACATAGAAGCCTTTGGATCCCAGTCTGTTAATGGGGTCCGGATGTAACTCAGCATGATAGATAGTACATGTGTGCCTGCGTTATTCTCTGTCCGTAAGGTACGGCTGGTTTATTATACTCTTGGCGTATAATAATAAAGCTCCCCATCCCGTTCCGTCTCTTTGATAAAGTATTCAAGTTTTTTTTTTAAATTACTTTCCCAGCTTACATCATCACCCCTAAATCTTTTTTGTTTGGATCCACTAAAAGTCACAGCTATACAGAACTGGGTAATCCCTGCCTATCCATTTGCCTAGCCATGTTGTACTGCATTGTCCTCTTGGTTATAACCTATATGAGGCAACTATCCCTCTCTGTATATTTTTATCTCTGTGTTTGCAATTCAGAGCAGTTAGGAAACTTTGACGAGTCGTCAGTAACTGCTTAGGGTAAATCTGGTCAATTAGGTAAGGAACAATTGGAAAGGGGTTCCCTTGTATATTCTTTCTACTTATCCAGTAAGTTCCCTGATCCTGCTTAATGATAGACTTGTCTGCCTTAGTCTGTTTCATCGAGTAAATACTGGGATCAGGAATCTTTTAGGTATCCATTTTGTATTCACAAAATGAACACAAAATGGGACATGGTATAAGCACTTATTTCTTAATATTAGATTTGACTTGAGTGTAGATCATGTGTTGGATTATTCCATTATTTGGTGTGAATGCAGTAAACCCGATTCTTGTACTCACCTGTGACACGGGTTTAGCCGGCTTTGCCCTCAATCCAACAATGTATTGAATGTGAGGAAGCAGAGGACGGGCAAATTCAATGCTGAAATCCATATTGTATATCCAGAGCTCCGCTTTATGGTAGAGGTCACTCAATGTAGGTCTAGAGTCAGGAGGAAAATGTTCTTCAATGACTCCGCGGAATATCTGTTCATTCCTAATCTCCACCATATAGGAGCTCAGATACATAAATGTGTTTATCACACGTTCCAGGAAATTCATGCGATCAGTAAAACCTGAGAGGAACATCGGCACGTAGGATGGAGGGCTCGGCAACCCATTGCCCAAGGAATAGGAAAAAGGTCCAGCAAAAAAGACGATATATGGAATACCAAGCTTTTCAGCAATCAAGAACTGGCAAGGGTTAAATGGATCTATGATGGCAATGTCATAGTTTTCTCGCTTCAGAAAGTCCAAACTATCCGTTTGGTTCATACAGAAGTGGCAATGCTTTGCATATAACGTCATCAAGGGGGACAAAGACTGCGGCCGATCTCTGAAAGAAAGAAAAGGAAGAAAAAAACTACTTAGACAGATTGTTCAAATGAGTAGGGTCCCTACTATTTATTTTGGGTAAACCCTGTGGTGTTGGAAGGGAGGGTCTGATCAACCCTCCTCCACCATTCAACACAAGCTAAAGCCCAATATCTTCATGTAAAGGGGTTGTCCAGCAAAAATATTATATATGGTTGGGGGGGGGTCCTGAAAAAATAAACTGCTTGTACTCACCTCTCTCCGTACTCCTGTTCAGATGCAATACTACCCATCACTTTCAGTATCGGTTTGTATACAGAGGCCAGCAGTGATGTAACTACCACAGCTGCTGGCATGCTACAGCCTGAAACTCCTGCTGTAGCAGACCCACAGCCATGGTCACCACATCAACTCCAGCTTCTGTATGCAAAAGGAGACTTGCAGCACTGCAGATTAACAGGAGCATGGAGAGAAGTAAGTACAAGAAATGTATTATTTTTACATTACCCCCATAGTCTAATATACATAACGTTCTATATTCCCAAATAACCCCTTTAAGCCATTAGCAAGATGGAATCCCAATATTAAGTAAATGATTAATTAAGTAAAACATTTATTATGTAAAACATTACTCCTGGCTATTGTTTGGTCTACAAAGTATTATAATGTTTTATTAAGTATGTTTATTGTTTTATAATGAATTCCTTCCATGTGGTAGTAAGAGGACTTCCTTATTGGACACTGACCCAGAGCATTTTAGGGGAAGGGAGAAACAAAAGCTTATAAAAAGGGTTCCCAGGGTCTGAGTTGGTTTAGTAGAATTGTGAATTATTGGATTAGAGCAAATGTCTTTCTGAGAGAGGAGTTGTAGACTGATACATCCGAGAGACAGAGTAGACAGCCTGTAGACCATCACTGCTCCACTGCAACAGTCCTATCCAGTCATTACTCGGGGGAATATATTGGAAGCTACAGACTCTAGTCAGAGGGAGTTATCTAGTCCTCAACTATGACCTGAATGCAGCCAGCCCTACCTCAGCCCTGCCTGATACCAGGAGATCCAGCACTATTGTCTTGATGCTGGGCTGGTCTGGTGCTGGAATAAAGAAGTGCTGAGTTGGAATCATCTGTCTCCTCATGTGTCATTGGGCTCATTGCCTTACCATCACGGTCTTCCCTGTATCTTCAGCCTTGGATTATTACCAGCTGGATACTGGATATACCCCAGTGGGATCCATAAAGCTGTGTGGTACCCCTTCTCACAGCATCTTTGTAAGCTCCATTGGGTTTGGATGGATTAACAACAGCCGGGAGAGGACCACCATGACCACCCAGCTATGCCTTAGACAAAGCCCATTCTGAACTTGGGCTATAACTCCCCAGGCTGGCACATAATCCCATTTGTTTTGTCTACAGCTCCTATGCAGACTAATGGTTGTAGTGACATTAGATGTGTGTTAGTAAGAATCGTAGGGCAGAAGGTTTCTGCCTGTGCAACACCCCTGCCAATGCGCATGGCAGAGGAGTAGTTGCGAATAAGCCCCTTGTACCATTTTGTACATTCAGAGGTAATTGTGCAGCGGTAGATACTGCCTGGATAGGCAAAGGTTAACATTATTTAAAGATTATCATCCAATGATGTTCCACCATTGTAACTGGAGTGTGATTGGAGAGGGAGATCACCTGACCAGGGATTAATTAAGCCCTTAGTCAGGGGAGGAGTTAGATCAGAGTGAGGAGGAGAGAGTTCCAGAAACCTCAGAGAAGAGAGCTCTCTTAGGCCCAGCTCTTGACAGAGAAGCACCACCTCAGAGCACCAGCTCTTGCTACAGGCTTCCTAGTGACACAGAACTACCAGGACAAAGCTGAGCTTCCAGTATTGGACACATCCCAGCCTGCCCCTGCATCCAGGCTGGTGAAACAACTCCTGAGGTTCCTTCTCCAAGAACACTCTAGTACTGCACTTGTACAGAATCGTTTGGCCTGTTGCTGTTGTTGGTTGAATAAAGAACTGTAAGTTATTTTTGCACAATGTTGCCTCCGTCTGGTCCCTGCTACAGCTGCATCACCACCAAGGGCGCCCCATCTATCTACCAGAGACTCATACTACAGACTCTAAGGGCTGCCCCAGGGAAAACCAGTACCACAGCCTCTCCCTCCATCATTTCTTGCACACACCACCTGCTGGAGACCTGTCAGGCTGTAGGACAGTCCTCCGCTCCCCATACCAAGCACTGTGACAGTGTTAGTTAACTGCCACTTCAGACTACATTAAGTTTGTAGTCTGTTACCATGGAGGCACATAGAATTTCCTAGAAGCAGATAAAGACATTAGAGTTTAGTGCTTAAAGATGAAACAGAAAGCATCACCTTTTGCATGATGAGAGCTCGCCCCACCCCTGTATAAAGTTATCCCTCTAGACTTGTGTACTGTCTGTGCGGTGACTTACCTGCCCATGAAGGCTTCTCTCTGATACTCATGGAAAAGCTCATCATACTCTTTGAGGTGTTCCTCCTCCATGCTATATGTGGACACTGCATATGGGCCTGATGTCATCTCAAACCCTGCAATAATTACAGATTATGGACTTGTTCAAGGGGAATTTTCATGCACATAGGGCCTTATTTACTAAGGGTCCTGTGGCCGCATTTCCATCGGATTTTCCATCATTTTCGGTGATCGCATCACTGCGACAGGTATTTAGTAGAAGATTGTGTCGCACGCGATAGGATTTAGTCACAATCGCACCGGCTTTCATGCGACACAAATCGGGGGCGGACAATCGGACGATCCCACGTATTCTGACAAACTGTGGGATTTAAATTGTGTCGCAATTTAAATTGGTGAACTCCGGCAGACCTGAGCGGGGAAGCAGCACATT
Source organism: Engystomops pustulosus (assembly GCA_019512145.1). Lineage (NCBI taxonomy): Eukaryota > Metazoa > Chordata > Amphibia > Anura > Leptodactylidae > Engystomops > Engystomops pustulosus. The sequence goes on along the minus strand of WNYA01001873.1, from coordinate 29,730 downwards.
CAGCAAACCGGGCCCACAATCTTCTTGAATCGCGGCACAGGGCATTGTCGTCGGACGATGCACTTTCGGGATCTCCTCCGGACCGGGTAAGTAAATGTGCCCCATAATCTTAGTCCAGTACATTATATGACAGTAGGTGAAAGGTGTAGGTATAATGGGCCACATTTACCAAAGCCCATTTCTGTCGGACTTTGCACATTCTTTAGATGCAAACTGCTTGCACAGGTATTTAAGAAGTGTCAGCACCAAATTGTGCACTGAAATGCACGTTCTGGGGCACAGTCAGACCGGACTGGTGCACTCTGTTGGGGCAGTGCAGGGGGCACCAGATTCATGAAGAACGTGCAATTCAGGATCCCCTGCAGACTACACAGAACACTGCACATAGTACAATGCGCTAATCTTGATAAATGTGGCCCAATGTGTTATATATTCTGTACTCCAAAAAAAATGAGACTGCACTCCAAATTCAATGTGAAGTTCTGTAGTTATTTAGAAATTACCTTGGGCGGCCATAACTTGTATTTTCTAAATAGATGGTACAACAGTGGGGCTCATTTACTAAGGGTCCGTCAGATGCATTTTTGTCGGGTTTCCTGACGATTTCCGTTTTGCGCCGAATTGGCCTTGGATTTTGCACGCGATTGGATTTTGGCGCATCGGCGCCGGCTGGTATGCAACAGAAATGGGGGGGCGAGCCGTCGAACAACGCACAGGATTTAAGATTTAGAAATGTGTCGCACTTACAAACACCGGGAAGAAGCAGGTGCACTCCGGCGGACCTCGGCGCAGAAGCGACGGATGCAGGAACTCGGGCGCGCGACCATAGTGAATCGCGGCAGACCTGAATCCTCATCGGGCAATGCACTGCGGGATCGCGACAGAACCGGGTAAGTAAATCTGCCCCATTGTGCATGCTTCATGACTGCTGTAATAAATAGTAGTTAAAGAGGTTGCCCCAATATTGTAGATCAAACATGTGTCCCGGCGCTCTAGTGCCAGTTGTTGTGGGTCCCCGTGGTACTTTCCTCAACAGCTCAGGAGGATAGTACAATCGCACATCAAAAATCCGAAGATTATCCGCGGCAAGTTGGTGAAAATATTTAAACCGTAACTTTTAATAAAGTTTATCCATAAAAATTATCAATTTACTTCTGAGGCCTCTTGAAATAAAACGTCAGTCACATAAGCATCACATGTTAAACCATGCAAGGATATAAGACATCCAATGCTAGGCAAACAATTCCGACATCATTGACAGTAGGGATGAAACTGTAGTAAAAATGAACGCGCTGGAGTTCACCGAGCCGGTCTGAGTGAAGGTAAGTGCAAGCTCCGTGACAGATTTTTTTTTTTAAATGCGGCGGTTTTCCCGAATCCGTCGGGTTTTCATTCGGCCACACCCCCCGATTTCCATCCTGTGCATGCCAGCGCCGATGCGCCACAATCCGATCTCGTGCGACAAAATTCCGGGGCAATTCAGGGGAAAACGGCGCAAATCGGAAATATTCGGGTAACACGTCGGGAAACCGCGAATCGGGCCCTTAGTTAATGACCCCCATTGTAATCAATGGGTTTTTTCAGACTTGCATTTTTTTTCACACGCACGTTTTTTTTTTTAGCGCAAGTTTAAATCTCGGCATGCTCTACTTTTGCAAGTCACGCGGCTGAAAAACGCACCATACAAGGCTATGGAGACGCATCAAAAACGCATCGCACTCTGAGACACATGCAAGTGCAATGTGCTTTTCACGCATCAATTACCATAGAAAAGATAGAGCTCAGTCCTGAGTCCTTTCACGTGCATTATCTGTGTATTATCAATGATTAACGTTATATAGTTTAGTTTACTTAGTTTAGACCGAATGCTTTTAGATTGGCTAATTTATAAATCCAGAAAATGTCTTGAAACGATTCCAGTGTCCGCAGCTCCGGTCTGCTAATTGTATATTCCCCAACACCACACTCACCCATGCTCGCAGCGTTCGCAGCTGCTGCAGCATGACATTGGGGAACATCATGATGCGGCAGGGGGTTAAACATGAATTAAATAAGAGTATGGGTGTACGGGAACAACTGTAAGAGTTTGATAAATATACAACTTTTCTGCTATTAATACACAATTGTTCAGACCTGGAGTATTCCGGTAATCCAGACGAAACATCCTGACATCATGTCCGTTTTCTTGTAGAATATGTGAAATTTCATCCATTAAGAGATGATGACTGCCGCCTAAAATATGAATAAGCACTGTAAGTATGAGATAATTCATAGAGATTTGCAGAGGAGCAGAGCAGTAGTGGAGGAACAGAGGTGCACAGCAGTAGTGGAGGGGCAGAGGTGCACAGCAGTAGCGAGGGGCAGAGGAGCACAGCAGTAGTGGAGGGGCAGAGGAGCACAGCAGTACATGGGAGATGGACCACACATGGGAGATGAAACACACATGGGAGATGAAACACACACACGGGACATGCGCCACACATGGGAAGTGACCACACATTGCAGATGGACCACACACGGGAGATGCGCCACACATGGGAAGTGACCACACATTGCAGATGGACCACACATAGGATGCGCCCTCACATGGAAGATGCAACACACATGGGAGATGGACCACACATGGCAGATGGACCACACATGGCAGATGGGCCACACATGGCAGATGGGCCACACATGGCAGATGGGCCACACATGGGAGATGGACCACAAATTTCAGATGGACCACATATGTGGGAGAACTGCCAAAATTTGATAGCCCGCAGGCGCTTAGCCGTGGGGCTAATGACTGCCTGCAGGTTCAGGCGTGAAAATTTAGCAAGGTTTTTAGCAGGTGCAGCATGGCCCCTTTAAGAAAAGTTGTTTATCCCCCGGGTACATGGGCTACGTGACTGGGGGTGGGCTACAGGTGTGGGTGTTATCTAGGGGTGATAAAGCATGCTGCAGGCCTGAGCTCACCCTCTTTCCTGCAAATCTTCTGGAGTGTGTACATCCCCATGGCTTCTGACGATGTCGCATCAGGGAAGAGGGATCTGCATGGCGGGCCTCACTGCTGGCTGAAGCTCCGGCTTCTGGCCTCCCAGCGAATGCTGCTCCCCCGGCATCCAATGGGGTTCGTCGTTTGGGTAGGCAATCACGGCCGCCTCAGTGCTTGTCTCCATCAGCGCAGGCGGCCGTGCATAATATCCCTGTCACCCCTCCCCCGTCAGGCTCGGGGGCAGGTGCTGCTCTGGCCCAGCCTGCTATCATGGCTTCCTCCTCCTCCACGGTCCGGCACCTGCAGCCCCTAGCTAGTGCTACTGTCGGGAGCAGCAGGGCCCATCGCTCTGCCTCCCGTTCAGTAGAATTGACAGGCCGAGTAGATGTACTCACCTCGGTCAGTGAGGTTTCCCCTCCCATCCAGACATCCCTCAGTACTCTGGCGCCATCTAGTGGTGGGAGTGCGGTAATGACAACACCACTCACCCGGCTCCCACCTATGGCTGTTAATTCCCCCTCTATGCTTTCCCCAGGTCAAATTAATTCCAACGAGGACTTACTGGGTGCTGACCTTGCTCCGCTGGGCGCTGGCACCCTTGTGGTCCCGCCCCCACTAGTCGCCCCAATGCTTTCTGGGGGTTTGGGTCTGGGTTACATAGTCCCCGTAGCCGCCAGGCGTTCGCCGTCAACCCACTCAAGAGCCAGTTCCAGGGCCAGTTACCGCAGAACATCCTCCAGGCGCCAGTATGCATCCCGGTCAACCCGGGGGAAAAGGCGCCGATCACGCAGCCGGAGCGCTACGTCTCCCTCGGTCTCGTCTAGATCATCCCGGGGACGAAGCTCTGATTCCTCCAGGAGTCCATCACCACGGCATCATCGTCGCAGTCGCTGATCCACTTGAGAGACGTCCAGGCCCAATCGGGAGATGGTTCCGCCAATGCCTTCTCCTGCCACGCTGGCTCCGGTTGCACCTGCAGGGAACCCAGACGCGATTCCGTCATCTACGACTGTCGGTGAGTCTGCCTGGGGGGGGGGGGGGGGAGTGACTGATTCTGCTCTTGTAGCTTCAATTCGTTCCCTGCTGGGATCGGTGACGGTGGCTGCCGCTGCGCCGGCCCCATCAGGTAAAACCACGGCAGAGGTTTCCACTTCCACATTTACCACTTCTGTTCCTGTTTTCAGGGATACTTATTTCTGTGGGGTTTTACCTCTTGGTTCTCACCCTTCTGAGGATACCAGGGACCGTATTTTACAAAACGATTATGTCGATATTTGGTCTCTGGTTTCCGTGGACATGGTGACGGTTGACAAAGAGCGCCGTTACGAGGCGCAATTATGAAAGTCGCCAAGACCTTTCATAATTGGCTCCAAGCCTTTTCAGTGTTAGGCTGTGTGTTAACTCAAAAAATGCCAGAAAAGGTGCCTCAACTGTTTGTTTATTTAGATACCATTTTCTATGCCTTTCGCACCCACGGGGGTGCTGCATGGTGGCGTTATGCCGAGGAGTTCAGGAGGCGTATTGCTAAAAATCCTGAGATCGGCTGGGACACAAAAGCAACTGATCCCTGGTTGCGCTTAATGACTGCTCAGAAGCCCTTTCTGACCGCCGCCTCCTCCTCCTCGTCCACGGTCCCATCAGCCTCCCAGGGGGTGGGAGCGGCTCGCAGGTCGGGAACGTGTTTTATGTTCAATGACGGACACTGTCGCTTCTACGGGTCCTGTAAGTTCCGGCATGAGTGCTCCAACTGCGGGGGCACCCATTCTGCCATCTGCTGTTCCCGCCCTGCTACCGCCCTCCCCCGCCCCCAAGGTGGTGGTCACCAGCAGAACCCCAGTTTGCGTGCTAGAGATGCTCCCCTGGCTAAACCAGTATCCCAAGATAGCGGAAGCCGCCTGGCTTAGGACGGGTTTCACTTTTGGTTTCTTCATCCCTTTCAAGCCTAGTAGTTTACCCGTTTTTTCACATAATCTGAAGTCGGTCCGGGATTTTCCTGAGATCGCGAGGAGTAAGGTGTCCAAAGAGGTAGAGCTGGGTAGGATGGCGGGCCCCTTCCGGTTTTTGCCCCTTTTCTAACTTGCGGATTTCCCCTTTTGGGGTGGTCCCCAGGAAGGAGTCGGACAAATTCCGTTTGATTCATCACCTGTCCTATCCCATCGGCACGTCTGTTAATGATGGCATACATAAGGATTTAGTGTCGGTTTCTTATGTTTCCTTCAACTGGGCCATTGAGTTAGTGCGTGCCTCGGGCCCAAGCGCCCTCCTGGCAAAGTTGGATATCGAGTCCGCATTCAGATTGTTACCAGTTCATGAAGATTGTTTCCATCTTTTGGGTTGCCAGCTGGAGGAGTGTTTTTATTACAACATCTGCTTGCCTATGGGCTGCTCCATTTCATGCTATTACTTTGAAGAGTTTGGCACGTTTTTGGAGTGGTCCCTACGCTCTTTCACTTCCTCCAGACTGGTTACTCATTATTTGGACGATTTTTGTTTGTTGGTCCTTGTGATTCTTCTTACTGCTCTTTCCTCCTGACTTCTTTCCAGGATTTGGCACAGCGCTTTGGGGTGCCTCTGTCAGCTGAAAAAACGGTTGGCCCATGTACAGTGTTATCTTTTCTAGGCATTGAAATCGATTCATTAGCTATGGTATTTCGGCTGCCTAAAGAAAAATTGCTAAAATTGCGTTTAGTGCTTGCAGCTTGTTTAGCAGCATCAAAAGTGACGCTGCGTGAGGTGCAGTCCTTGCTGGGTCTCTTGGTTTTTGCATGCCGGATTATGCCCATGGGTCGGTTCTTCTCGCTCCGTCTTTCCTTGGCTACCGCCTGGATCAGGTCACCATCCCACAGGGTCAGGATTACACGTAACATAAAAGATGACCTGCGGGTATGGGATCTGTTTTTGTCCTCTTATAATGGGAGGACTTGTTGGCGGGAGCCTGCCGTTTCTATCCCTGATTTGCACCTTTTCTCTGATGCGTCTAAAAGTTTGGGTTTTGGTGTGCTTTTTGGCTCTGTCTGGTTTCCCGAGCCCTGGCCCGAGTGCTGGCGAGTGAGGGGTTGGTGTGGGAATTTGGCTCTTTTGGAGTTATTCCCAATAGTAGCAGCAGTGGAATAGTGGGGTTCGGCCGTGTCCAACAAATCCATAATCTTCTGGACTGATAACATGAGCGTGGTGCACGTAGTTTATTGCCTTTCCTCTTCTTCCCCTCCGGTTCTCTGTTTGTTGCGCAGGCTTATTTTCAGGTTTTTCAGAGTCTATGTCCTTTGGCGGACGCGGAGGAAACCCCATGCCCAGGCTCCCCATGGTCAACCCTGGAAGCCAGCTTCTCCCGCTGCTCAAATCATCAGTCGCACAATCTACATGGAATGCTCATGGTAAAGCTTGGGGCGAGTGGTGTGCTGCAGCGGGTGGGAGGAGTTGGAATTCAGTTTCGTGCCGAGGCTTAAAATTACCCTGAAGTTCTTGGAAGGTTTGAGGGCTCAAGGGGTATCGGGTGTAGGGGCACAACGGGGGTTGGCAGGCGTTTCCTTCTTCTTCGAGCTTTACGGGTGGTCTGATGTAACGCAGTGTTTTTTCATCCGGCAGGTGTTGAAGGGTTGGAAAAGGGCTCCGTGCGGCGGGAGGCACGTCGTCCTGTCTCGTTCTCAATTCTATTGCGCCTTTTGCCTTGCTTACATGCAGTGTGTAAGGATTCCTTTGAGGTTCTTTTGTTTCGGGCCGCTTTTGTTTTTGCTTTCTTTGGGGCATTGAGAGTGTCGGAGTTGGTTTCACCTAGCGCAGCGCGTCCTGGGGGTCTGCTTTTTGAGGATGTGTCAGTCTCGGCAGGAGGATTGAGGATTCGGATTCGTCGGATGTGTTTGGTAAGGGCTGTTGGGTAGCGCTGCGTCAGGTAGGGGATCCTGCTTGCCCGGTGGCCGCTGCAACAGAATTTATGGAGGTTAGGGTTGGGGTGCCCGGTTTTTCTCACATGCTGATACTTCGCTTTTGACTCGTTTCCAATTTACATCCGTATTTAAAAGGGTGCTTGAGGAAGTAGGCCTTCCATCGGGTGAGTTCGGTACTCACTCTTTTCCTATTGGCGCTGCGACTACTGCCAGTGAGTTAGGCCTGTCAGATGCTGACATGCAGATGATAGGGCGCTGGCGTTCTGATTGCTTTGCAGGTTATATTCGCCCCGATCTGGTTATTAATTAATTGTTTTTTCATTATAGATTCACGTCCGAACGTTTGGATCCTGGGGCATTCTCACGTCTATTGGGCCGAGCAAAGAGCCATGATACGACCTGGTGGCAGATCAATGGGTTTTTACAATGCGGATGTCCGCTGGCGGGGAATTCGAGGCCTGCGATGACTGCAGGCCCTACCGGAACTCGTGGACATCAGCCACTACGCCGAAGCCCCTTCCATCTTGGTTTTACAAACGATTTATGTTTTGTGCATTTAGGAGAACTGATAGCCCTTATTCAGTCTGATTTAGAGCGTTTCTCCTCATTCTTCTCTCGATTCATTTTGGTATGGTCTGAAATTCTCCCTTGTGCAGTATGGGAAGGCGCCACGGATGTGGCCGCCATCGAGCGAGGGAGGCGGCTTCTGAACACCAGAGTGTCGCGTTTTGTTACTGAAAGAGGCGGTGTTGTGGTCAGGCATCGAGAGTTGGAGGGGGATAACAGGGGCCTGCTGCTACCTGATGGGGTCCATTTGGCCGATATAGGTTTGGATATTTTCCTATCACATTTGCAGGATGGCATTGATAGGGCTTTACAGTTGTTGTTGGGGGGTCGGAGTGACATGTAAGGAGTACATGTCATCCTCCGTGGCGGTTTTTATATCGGGTTTGTGACCTACATGCCCTCTGAAAGGCGGGTCACAGGTGCCCGGGTTTATTTGTTATATTTGACGGTGCCACTCTACGAGTAGGAGTTACTTGTTATAAGTTAAATAAAGCTGTGGCCGACTCTCTAGTCGTCATACCACAAAGTTTAAGGTCAAAACGTGTCTGTGGTCTTTTCTGACTGAGTTAAAGGGGACATTTGGGTGGGCCTATCTGGGTTTTGGGGAAAGGATATGCAGGCAGTCCTGGCTGACATCACCAGCTCTCAGGTTGTGGAAGGGGAGCAGGAAGTGGGCAGAAACCAAGAATGGCATAAATAATCAGCAGATTATTGTGACGTAGGCATTAAGCTATTACGACACACGAGAACAGGTAAGTTCATGTGGTAGAAGTCATTAGGAAGTGAATGAAAGCCCACTAACCCCACATAATAAGCAATGAAACCTACAAACAGGGACTCCAGCTCCAGAGAGGGACCAGAAATTACAGGAATCACCTTAAGCCTCATGGACCCGCCTGTATGAATTTTATTGCTTTACTGTTTTACTAATTTACTACATTTTACAGTTTTTCGCATGCTGTGTGTCACCCGTATGTAACCCATAAGACACCACAAGCAGTATCCGCAAATGGTGAGGCTTGTCTCCTGGGCAACTCACAGCAAAGCGTAGACTGTACACGGCCCATTTCTTTGCATTCCCATAGACTTTTACAAGGAGACAAAGAATAGGACACCGCTTGGTCACTGTGCGGTGAGAGAAACATCTGTCTGCTTCCCATTAAAGTCAATGGGGCTGTGTTTGAGATGTAACAAAAAAATCTTTGCAGTTGCCGTTTTTGCATCCAAAATGCATGAGGCTTTATCCTGACTGGATATATCCCCTGGGTCTTTCATAGCTCGTTTTGTAGGGTTCTTCTGTCTCAGATGGGATTATCCCCTGTGTTGGACATATGTATTTGGCATATTTTGCTCCATAACTGGCCGTCCCTTCTATCCTCCCACAGCTTCTAGAAAGTTCTGGCCCAGGGCCCGTCTGAACAGATGATCCCTGGATAAATATGAGGATTTGGTAACTAATTCTATGCAAATCCTGGAGGCAAGGACCGAGGACGTGTCTTAAATTAGACAATGGGACACATTTACTTACCCAGTCCAGTCACGATCCCGCGGCACGTTGTCCAATGAGGATTTGGGTCTGCCGGGAGTCACTAAGATCGTGCCCCTGATATCCTGCATGTGTCACTCCCCGCTCAGGTCCCTGGAGTTCACCTTCTAACTGGTGCATGTAAGTGCATTGTCCGTGTATAATGTGCTGTGCGGGGAGTGGCGGGCCCCTTCCGGGTTTTGCCCCTTTCTAACTTGCGGATTTCCCCTTTAGGGGTGGTCCCCATGAAGGAGCCGGGCAAATTCCGTTTGATTCATCACCTGTCCTATCCCATCGGCTCGTCTGTTAATGATGGCATACATAGGGACTTGGTGACGGTTTCTTATGTTTCCTTCGACTGGGCCGTTGAGTTAGTGCATAAGTTTGATATCGAGTCCGCATTCAGATTGTTACCAGTTCATGACTATTGTTTCCATCTTTTGGGTTGCCAGCTGGAGGAGTGTTTTTATTACGACATCTTCTTGCCTATGGGCTGCTCCATTTCATGCTATTACTTTGAAGAGTTTGGCACATTTTTGGAGTGGTCTCTACGCTCTTTCACTTCCTCCAGACTGGTTACTCATTATTTGGACGATTTTTGTTTGTTGGTCCGCATGATTCTTCTCATTGCTCTTTTCTCCTGACTTCTTTCCAGGATTTGGCACAGCGCTTTGGGGTGCCTCTATCAGCTGAAAAAACGGTTGGCCCATGTGCAGTGTTATCTTTTCTAGTCTTTGAAATCGATTCATTAGCTATGATATTTCGGCTGCCTGAGAACAAATTGCTAAAATTTCGTTTAGCGCTTGCAGCTTGTTTAGCAGCATCAAAAGTGACGCTGCGTGAGGTGCAGTCCTTGCTGGGTCTCTTGGTTTTTGCGTGCCGGATTATGCCCATGGGTCGGGTCTTCCTTTCCTTGGCTACCGCCAGGATCAGGTCCCCATCCGGGATTACACGTAACATAAAAGATGACTAGCTGGTTTGGGATCTGTTTTTTGTCCTCTTATAATGGGAGGACTTGTTGGCGGGAGCCTGCCGTTTCTATCCCTGATTTGCACCTTTTCTCTGATGCGTCTAAAAGTTTGGGTTTTGGTGTGCTTTTTGGCTCTGTCTGGTGTCCCGAGCCCTGGCCCGAGTGCTGGCGAGTGAGGGGTTGGTGTGGGAATTTGGCGCTTTTAGAGTTATTCCCAATAGTAGTAGCAGTGTAATTGTGGGGTTCGGCCATGTCCAACAAATCCATAATCTTCTGGACTGATAACATGAGCGTGGTGCATGTAGTTAACTGCCTTTCCTCTTCTTCCCCTCCGGTTCTCTGTTTGTTGCGCAGGCTTGTTTTTAGGTTTTTCGGAGGCTATGTCCTTTGGCGGACGCGGAGGGAACCCCATGCCCAGGCCCCCCCATGGTCAACCCTGGAAGCCAGCTTCTCCCGCTGCTCAAATCATCAGTCGCACCATCTACATGGAATGCTCATGGTAAAGTTTGGGGCGAGTGGTGTGCTGCAGCGGGTGGGAGGAGTTGGAATTCAGTTTCAGGGCCGAGGCTTGAAATTACCCTGAAGTTCTTGGAAGGTTTGTGGGCCCAAGGGGTATCGGATGTAGGGGCACAACGGTGGTTGGCAGGTGTTTCCTTCTTCTTCGAGCTTTACGGGTGGTCTGATGTAACGCAGTGTTTTTCATCCGGCTGGTGTTGAAGGGTTGGAAAAGGGCTCCGTGCGGCGGGAGGCACGTCGTCCTGTCTCGTTCTCCATTCTATGGCGCCTTTTGCCTTGCTTATATGCATTGTGTAAGGATTCCTTTGAGGTTCTTTTGTTTCGGGCCGCTTTTGTTTTTGTTTTCCTCGGGGCATTGAGAGTGTCAGAGTTAGTTTCACCTAGCGCAGCGCGTCCTGGGGGTCTGCTTTTTGAGGATGTGTCAGTTTCGGCAGGAGGATTGAGGTTTCGGATTTGTCATTCCAAGACGGATGTGTTTGGTAAGGGCTGTTGGGTTGCGCTGCGTCAGGTAAGGGGTTCTGCTTGCCCGGTGGCTGCTGCAACGGAATTTATGGAGGTTAGGGTTGGGGTACCCGTTTTTTCTCACATGCTGATAGTTCGCCTCTGACTCGTTTCCAATTTACATCCGTATTTAAAAGGGTGCTTGAGGAAGTAGGCCTTCCATCGGGTGAGTTCGGTACTCACTCTTTTTGTATTGGCGCTGCGACTACTGCCAGTGAGTTAGGCCTGTCAGATGCTGACGTGCAGAGGATAGGGCGCTGGCGTTCTGATTGCTTTGCAGGTTATATTCGCCCCGATCTGGCTATTAATTAATTGTTTTTTCATTATAGATTCACGTCCGAACGTGTGGATCCTGGGGCATTCTCACGTCTATTGGGTCGAGCAAAGAGCCATGATACGACCTGGTGGCAGATCAATGGGTTTTTACAATGCGGATGTCCACTGGCGGGGAATTCGAGGCCTGCGATGGCTGCAGGCCCTACCAGAACTCGTGGACATCAGCCGCTACGTCGAAGCCCCTTCCATCTTGGTTTTACGTTTGGGGGGTAACGATTTATGTTTTGTGCATTTTGGAGAACTGATAGCCCTTATTCAGTCTGTTTAGAGCGTTTCTCCTCATTCTTCTCTCGATTCATTTTGGTATGGTCTGAAATTCTCCCTCGTGCAGTATGGGAAGGCGCCAGGGATGTGGCCGCCATCGATCGAGAGAGGCGACTTCTGAACACCAGAGTGTTGCGTTTTGTTACCGAGAGAGGCGGTGTTGTGGTCAGGCATCGAGAGTTGGAGGGGGATAACAGGGGCCTGCTGCTACCTGATGGGGTCCATTTGTCTGACATAGGTTTGGATATTTTCCTATCGGATTTGCAGGATGGTATTTATAGGGCTTTACAGTTGTTTTTGGGGGGTCGGAGTGACATGTAAGGGGTACATGTCATCCTCCGTGGCGGTTTTTATATCGGGTTTGTGACCTACATGCCCTCTGAAAGGCGGGCTCACAGGTGCCCGGGTTTATTTGTTATATTTGACAATGCTACTCTACGAGTTGGAGTTACATGTTATAAGTTAAATAAAGCTGTGGCCGACTCTCTAGTCGTCATACCACAAAGTTTAAGGTTAAAACGTGTCTGTGGTCTTTTCTGGCTGAGTTAAAGGGGACATTTGGGTGGGCCTATCTGGGTTTTGGGGAAATGATATGCAGGCAGTCTAACAGGAGCATGGAGAGAGGTAAGTACAAGAAATGTATTATTTTTACAGCCCCCCATAGTCTAATATACAAAATGTTCTATATTCTCAAATAACCCCTTTAAGCCATTAGAAAGATGGAATCCCACTGCCACCTACTTCCTATTTTTGGTCCTACCTATTACAATGTTTTAAATGATTAATTAAGTAGAACATTTATTATGTAAAACATTACTCCTGGCTATTGTTTGGCCTGCAAAGTATTATAATGTTTTATTAAGTATGTTTATTGTTTTATAATGAATTTCTTTCATTTGGTAGTAAGAGGACTTCCTTAATGGATACTGAGTGTGGGGAGTGAGAGAGAGATAGCAGAGCAAATGACTTTCTGAGAGAGGAGCTGTAGACTGATACATCCGAGAGACAGAGGAGACAGCCTGCAGACCATTACTGCTCAGCTGCAGCAGTCCTATTGAGCCATTACTCCAGGGAAGCTACAGCCTCTAGTCAGTGGGAGTTATCTAGGCCTCAGCTATATCCTGAATACAGCCAGCCCTACATCAGCCCTGTCTGATACCAAAGGCAGATCCAGCACTTTTGTCTTGAGGCTGGTCTGATGCTGGAATAAAGAAGTGCTGAGTACCAGCTGGATGTACCCCAGAGGGATCCATAAAGCTGTGTGGTACCCCTTCTCACAGCACATCCTTGTAAGCTCCATTGGGTTTGGAAGGATTAACAACACCCAGGAGAGGACCACCATGACCACCCAGCTAGGCCTCAGACAAAGCCCATTCTGAACTTGGGCTGTAACTCCCCAGGCGGGCACATAGAGTGGTCAATAAATTCCTATGCAGACTAATGGTCGTAGTGACATTAGATGTGTGTTAGTAAGAATCGTAGGGCAGAAGGTTTCTGCCTGCCTTATCAGACCACACATAGGCTTGCAGTCTGTTACCATGGAGACACATATGTCATCCTAGAAACAGATAAGACTACAATTGCCTTTGCAGACTTATGTGTCTCTGTGGATACGAACTACAAATAAACCCTTGCTCCTATAGTCATATATACATTAGATGTTTCTTAGTTAACTGCAGCTTCAGACTACATTAAGTTTGTAGTCTGTTACCATGGAGACACATAGATCTTCCTAGAAGCAGATAAAGACATTAGAATTTAGTGCTTAAAAATGAAACAGGAACCATCACCTTTTGCATGATGAGAGTTTGTGTACTGTCTGTGCGGTGACTTACTTGCCCATGAAGGCTTCTCTCTGATACTCATTGAAAAATTCATCATGCTCTTTGAGGTGTTCCTCCTCCATGTTATATGTGGACACTGCATATGGGCCAGACGTCATCTCAAACCCTGCAATAATTACACATCAGGGGCTTGTTAAAGGGGAAGTTTCATGCACATAGGGTCATACACATGCACATGCACATACTAAGGGTCTTGCGGCCACATTTCCGTTGGATTTTCCAACGTTTTCGGGGATCGTGTCGTCGCAATCGCACCAGCTTTTAAGACACAAATCGGGGGAGTGACGTGGGACAATCCGACGGATTCGGACAAACCGCAGAATTTAAATTGTGTCGCAAGCCAAGCACTTACATGCACCGGGAGGAAGATGGTGAACTCTGAAGGACCTGATCTGGGAAGCAGCACATTCAGCTAACCGAGCGCACGATCTTCTTGAATCGCGGCACAGTGTGGCACAGTGCCTCATAATCTTAGTGCAGTACATTATATGACAGTAAGGGAGAGGTGTAGGTATATTGGGGCTCATTTACTAAAGTACATTTCTGTCGGACTTTGTACATTCTTTAGGCGCAAACTGCTTGCACAGGTATTTAAGAAGTGTCAGCACCACATGCACGTTCCGGTGCACAGTCAGACCGGACACATTTATTCTGCAGTGTCCGACAGAAATGTGTTGCATGTCCTATTTAAAATGTGCACCAAAAATGTTGGTGGCTCTGTTGGGGCAGTGCAGGGGGGCCAGATTCATGAAGAACGTGCGACACAATTCAGGATCAGGTGCCCCCTGTAGACTACACAGGACACTGCACATAGTACAGACTGCACAGATCTTGATAAATGTGGCCCAATGTGTTGTATATTCTGTACTCCAAAAAAATGAGACTGCACTCCAAATTCAATGTGAAATTGTATATTCTGTAGTTATTTAGAAATGACCTTGGGCGGCCATATTGGAGAGACACACAGGCGGCCATATTGGAGACACTAGTTGTATTTTCTAAATAGATGGTACAGCAGTGTACATGCTTCATGACTGCTGTAATAAATAGTACAGGGGTTGTCCCAATATTGTAGATCGGGCAGTGTAGATCAAACATGTGCCCCGGCACTCCGGTCACAGAGGGACTTTCAGTCCCTTTAGTTCCCAGTTGTTGTGGGTCCCAGTGGTGCTTTCCTCAACAGCTCAGGAGGATAGTACAATCGCACATAAAAAATCTGAAGATTAGCCGCGGCAAGGTGGTGAAAATATTTAAAACGTAACTTTTACTAAAGTTTATCCATAAAAATTATCAAATTACTTCTGCGGCCTCTTGAAATAAAACATCAGTCGCATAAGCATCACATGAAAAGCCATGCAAGGATATAAGACATCTGGAACATCCCCCACCGGGGCCTAGCCTTTTCTTGGGGCCTGGAGGCAGCCGGGGCCCAGAATACCGGATTGGCTGGCGGTTGCGGCCTAGGCACGCTAGTGTCACTGTGCTTGGTATAGGGACCGGAGGACTGTCCTACAGCCTGGCAGGTCTCTGGCAGGTGGTGTGTGCAAGAAATTAGATGAGGGAGAGGCTGTGGTACTGGTTCTCTATGGGGCAACCCTCAAAGTTTGTAGTATGTGTCCCTGGTAGATGGATGGGGCGCCCTTGGTGGTGATACAGCCGTAGCAGGGACCAGACAGAGGCAACGTTGTGCATAAAAGTAACTTACAATTCTTTATTCGAACCAATGGCAACAACAAACCAAATGATTCTGTACAAAGGCAGTACTGGAGTGATCTTGGAGAAGGAACCTCAGGAGTTGTGTCACCAGCCTGGATGCAGGGGCAGGCTGGGATGTAGCTGTGTCCAATGCTGGAAGCTGCAGCTTTGTCCTGGTTGTCCTGTGGCACTCTATGTGTAGTTGCTGAGGCCTGTGCCCTCAGGTGGTGCTTCTCAGTCAGAAGCTGGGCCTGAACTCAACTGACTCCTCCCCTGACTAAGGGTCTAATTAATCCCTGGTCAGGTGGTCTCCTTCCCCAATCACACTCCAGTTCACAATTAAGTGCATTGAGGCATATCATTGGACGATAACAATAAATAACATTTAAGTCTTGCCTATCCAGGTAGAATCTACCGCTGCACAATTACCTAAGTGTATGTGTAGTGTCCTGCAGAGGAGCTGATCAGACTCTCTATTAGGGGAACACACATATTAGGGGCTTATTCGAAAAACAACTCCTCTGCCTTGCACATCCAATGCTAGGCAAACAATTCCAAAAATAACTGACCAGTAGGGGTTAAAAATGAAACAGTCTTACTCTCTTCAGAGGACTGTAATATAAATGAGGGGGGACCCCAGGGCGTTGTATAGGCATATGGTGTGATACGTCTGGCCATACATTGTAAGGATGCCTCGAAATCCGACTGATGTGTCCTTACAACATATGGCAAATAACGAGGTGTGAACCCGGCCTTAATTGCAAGACTACGGAAGCCTGGATGGGCCAAAGGTAAAACAGGTGAATTACTCCGACACCATGCAAGGAGAAAATGCCCATAGTGAAGAGTGGACCCCAGCAGAGACCCACCGCCAAGCAGGTAAATAGAAAGGCTGTTTTGGGAATAGACTTAAGATAAGATATTATCAATGATTAATGTAATATATTTTACTTTACTTTGTTTAGACCGCTTTTAGATTCACTTTTAGATTGGCCAATTTATAAATCCATAAAATTTTTCTTTTATCCAAATTTCATAATGATTCTGGTGTCCGGCACTCCGGTCTGCTAATTATACATGCCCCCTCACCACCCTCACTCATGCTCCCAGCACGTGTATGAAGAGGGCTCAGCCCATGAGGCTTGTGAATACACGTGCTGCTGCAGCATGACATTGGGGACCATCATGGTGCGGCAAGGGGTTAAACATGAATTATATAAGAGTATGGGTGTACTGGAACAACTGTAATGGTTTGATAAATATGGATTCTAGAGGCCCCACAACTTTTCTCCCACTAATACACCTCCAATTGTTCAGACCTGGAGTATTCCGGTAATCCAGACGAAACATCCTGACATCATGTCCGTTTTCTTGTAGAATATGTGAAATTTCATCCATTAAGAGATGATGACTTCCACCTAAAATATAAATAAACACAGTAAGTATCAGATAATTCATAGAGATTGGCAGAGGAGCACAGCAGTAGTGGAGGAGCAGAGGAGCACAGCAGTAGTGGAGGCGCAGCAGAGTACAGCAGTAGTGGAGGAGCAGAGGAGCACAGCAGTAGTGGAGGAGCAGAGGAGCACAGCAGTAATGGAGGGGCAGAGGAGCACAGCAGTAGTGGAGGCGCAGAGGAGCACAGCAGTATTAGAGGGGCAGAGGAGCACAGCAGTAGTGGAGGAGCAGAGGAGCACAGCAGTAGTAGAGGGGCAGAGGAGCACAGCAGTAGTGGAGGAGTGCTGTGATCCTTGCGACTCCACTACTGCTGTGCTGCTCTGACCCTCCTTTATGCTGTGCCTCATATGATCCTCCACTAATGATGTGCTTCTCTGCACCTCCAATACTCTGTGTTCTCTGCCCTGCAATTACTGCTGTGCTCCTCTGCCCCTCCACTACTGCTGTGCTCCTCTGCCCTCACTACTGCTGTGCTGCGTGCCCATCCCTAATGTGTGCTCCTCTCACCCCGCCACTACTGCTGTGCTCCTAAGCCCCTCCACTAATGCTGTGCTACTCTGCTCCTCCACTACTGCTGTGCTGATATGTCCTCCCACTATGCTGGCTCTATGATTCTCTACTACTGAGTGTGACTCCTCTGCCCTCCAGTACGCGGTGCTTCCCTCTGCCCCTCTAATACTGCTGTGCTGCTCTGACCCTCATAATGCTATGCTCTCTGCCCACTCCACTCTGCTGGTCTCTCTGCCCTCCACTAAATGCTGTGCTCCTGTGATCCTCCCAACTAATGCTGATGGCTCCTATGCCCTCCACTTACTGCTGTGCTACTATGCTCCTCCACACGCTCTGCTACTATGATCCTCCACTATCGCTGTACTCCTCCTCTGATCCTCCACTACTTCGGCGCCTCTGCTCCTCCACTACTGCGGGTCCTGCCCTGCAACTAATGCTGTGCTCCTTTTCCCCTCACTACTTTTCTGCCTTTCCACTAATGCTGTGCTATTCTGGCCCCTCCCTACTGCTGTGCTCCTCTGCCCCTCCACTATGCTGTACCCTAGGATCCTCCAAACTGCTGCGGGCTCCTAGTGCCCCTCTAATATTGCTGTGTGCACCATCTGCTCTCCACTACTGCAATGCTCCTTTACCCTCCGCTACTGCTGGTGCTCCTCTGCCCCTCCACTATGCTGTGCTCTCTGCCCCCCCATACTATTCTGGCCCCTTCATTACTGCTGTGCTGATCTTGCCCCTCAACTACTGAAGTGCTCCTATGGATCTCCACTACTGCTGTGTCCTCTGCGACTCCACTAATGTTGTGCTGCTTGAACCTTCCATTATGCTGTGCTCCTATGATCCTCCACTACTGCTGTGCTTCTCTGCCCCTCCAATACTGCTGTGCTACTCTGACCCTCCAATACTGCGGTTGCTCCCTCTGCCCCTACACTACTGCTGTGCCCTATGCCCTCCACTATGTGTGCTCCTCTGCTCCCTCCGCTACTGCTGTGCTTCTATGATCCTCTACTAATGCGGATGCTACTCTCCACCCGCCATACTGACTGTGCTCCTATGCCCTCCAAATGCGTGCTCCTCTGCTCCTTCCACTAGCTGTGCCTCCTCTGCTCCTCCACTATGCTGTGCTCCGATGATCCTCGATACTGCTGTTGCTGGATGATCCCCACTACTGCTGTGCTCCTAGGCTCCCTCCACTAACTGCTGTGCTCCTATGATCTATCTACTGCGTGCTCCTTGCCCCTCCAGTAATGCCGGTGCTCTCTGCCCTCTAATATGCGGTGCTGCTCTTGACCCTCCACTACTGTATGCTGCTCTGCCATTCACTACATGCTGTGCTCCTCTGCCCCTCCAACTACGCTGTTGTCCTCTGCCCCTCCACTACTGCCGTTCTCCTATGCCCCTACATACTGCTGTGCTCCTATGCCCCTCCAATACTGCTGAGCATGCTTGACCCTCAAGTTAATGCTGTGCTTCCTATGACCTCCACTACTGATGTGCTTTCTCTGCCCCCCAAGACTGCTGTGCGAACTCTGCCCCTCAACTACTGCTGTGATCCTATTACCCCTCCACTACTGCTGTGCTGCTATGCCCCGCCACTTAATGCTGTGTGCTCCTCGCCCCCGCCACTACGAGTGCTCCTATGCCCCTCCACAACTGTTTGTGCTCCTCTGCTCCTCCACTACTGCTATGCTCCTCTGCTCCTCCACTACTGCTGTGCTCCTATGCCCTCTACTAATGCTATGCTCCTATGCCCCTCCACTACTGATGTGGTCCACTCCCCCTCCATTACTGTTCTGCCCCTCCCTAGGCTGTGCTCCTCTGCACCTCCACTACTGCTGTGCTCCTCTGCTCCTCCACTACTGCTGTGCTCCTCTGCTCTTCCACTACTGCTGTGCTCCTATGATCTTACTACTGCGTGTTGCTCCATGCCCCTCCAACTCTTGTGGTCCAATGCCCCTCCATTATTTCTGCCCCTCCACTATGCTGTGCTCCTCTGCCCTCCACTACTGCTGTGCTTCCTCTGACCTCCACGATGATGTGATCCTCTGCCCCCTCCACTATGCCTGTGCCCCTGACCCCCTAACTACTCGGTGTGCTCCTTTGCCCCTCCACTACTGCTCCTCTGCCCGCCATTACCGTTTGACCCATCCCTAATGCTGTGCTCCTCTGCCCCTCTCACTACTGATTGTGCTCCTATGCCCCTCCACTACTGCTGGGCTCTATGATCCTACACAACAATGCTGTGCTCCTCGGCCCCTCCACTACACTGTGCTCCATCTGCCCACTCCACTAATGCTGTGCTCCTATGCCCCTCCACTATAGCTGTGCTCCTCTGCCCCTCCACTACTGCTGTTCTCCTCTGCCCCTCCACTACTGCTGTGCTCCTGTTATCCTTCACTACTGCTGTGCTCCTATGCCCCTCCACTACTTCTGTGCTCCTCTGCTCCTCCACTATCGCTGTGCTCCTATGATCATCCACTATCGCTGTGCTCCTATGATCCTCCACTACTGCTGTGCTCTCTGCCTCCTCACACTGCTGTGACTCCTCTGACCCTCAATACTGCTGTACCCTATGATTCCTCCACTACTGCTGTGCTTCTATGCCCTCAATATTGCTGTGCTACCTTGCTTCCTCAATACTGCTGTGCTCCTCTGCCCTCCATACTTTGTTGCTGTGCTCCTGCCCCTCCATTACCTTCTGCCCCCTTCCTACTGCTGTGATGCTTCTGCCCCTCCACTACTGCTGTGCTCTATGATCCTCCACTTTACGGTGTGATCCTCTGCGACTCCACTACTGCTGTTGGTGCTCTGACCCTCCATTACTGCGGATCCATGATCCTCCACTACGACTGCTGTGCGCTTTCTGCCCGCTCATCACTGCTGTTGCTCCTCTGCCTCCACTACTGCTGTGCTCCTCTGCCCCTCAATATGCGTGCTGCCTCTGCCCGAGGTTGCCCCTGCCCTACCTAGGCTGTGCTCCTCTGCCGCCCTAGCTGCCCTCTGCTCGCCTATGTACGACCTGCCACTCACACTGCTGTGGTCCTCTGCCCTCCACTATGCTGTGCTCCTCTGCCCCTCCACTACTGCTGTGCTCCTATGCCCATCCACTTAGCTTGCCCTCTGCCCCTCACTCACTGCGTTCACTCTGCCCCTCCACTACTGCTGTGCTCCTGTGATTCTCACTAATGCGGTGCTCCTATGCCCCTTCCACTACTGCTGTGCTCCTCGCCCTACAATTCGCTGTGATCCATGATCCTCCACGATAGCTTTACTCCAGATCCTCCACTACTTTGTTGCTCCTCTGCTTCTCCACTTGCTGTGGTCCACTGCCCCTCAACACTGTGTGCTCCTTGTCACCTTCACTACTTTTCTTTTTTATGCTTTCCACTACTGCTGTGCTCTTCTGCCCCTCCACTACTGCTGTGCTCCTCTGCCCCTCCATATGCTTGTACCTCCTATGATCCTTCCACTACTGCGTGCTCCTATGCCCTCTATTATGCTGTGCACCTCTGCTCCTCTCACTACGCCATGCGACTTACCCCTACGCTACTGCTGTGCTCCTCGCCCTCCACTACTGCTGTTTGGGGGGGGCTCCTTGCCCCTCCATTACTTTCTGCCCCCTTCATTACTGATGTGCTGATCTGCCCCTCCAATATGCTGTGGCTCCTATATCCTCCCACTACTGCGGTGCTCATCGTGAGACTCACTTTGTTGTGATCTGCTCTGACCTCCATTACTGCTGTGCTCCTATGATCCTCCACTACTGCTGTGCTTCTCTGCCCCTCCAATACAGCTGTGATACTATGCCCCCCATACTTGTGTGTCCTCTGCACCCTCCACTAATGCTGTGATCCTATGCCCCTCAATTACTGCTGGCTCCTCTGCTCCTCCGATATGTGTGCTTCTATGATCCTCTACTAATGCTTGCTCCTCTCCCCGCCAATATGCTGTGCTCCTATGACCCTCCACAAACTGCTGTGCTCCTTGCTTCCTCCACTACTGCTGTGCTCCTTTCTTCCACTAATGCTGTGATCTATGATCTCTACTATGACTGTGCTGCTCTATGTCCACCACTACCGCTGGGATCCTCTGCTCCTCCACTACTGCTGTGTCTATGATCCTCTACTACTGCTGTGCTCCTTATGCCCTCCAGTACTTGCGTGTCTCTGCCCCTCTAATACTGACGTGTGCGGCTCTGCCCCTCACTACTGCTATGCTCCTCTGCCCCTCCTTCCACTACTGCCTGTGCTCTATGCCCCTCCACTATGCTGTGTACTCTGCCCCTCACTACTGCAGTGCTCCTATGCCCTCATACTGCGTGCTCCTATGCCCCTCCACTACTGCTGTGCTGCGCTGACCCTCATTACCTGCTGTGCTCCTAGACCCTCCACTACTGCAAGTGGCTTATTGCCTCCAATAGCTGTGATCTATGCCCCTCACTACGCTGTATTGCTCCTCTAACCCTCCACTACTGCTGTGATGCTCTGACCGCCACTACGCTGTGCTCTTTCCCCCGCACTACTGCTGTGCTCCTATGCCCCTCCCACAACGTGTGTCCTTGCTCCTCACTATGCTATGCTCCTCTGCTCCTCCACTACTGATGTGCTCCTATGATACTCTACTACTGCTTATGCTCCTATGCCCCCTCCACTACTGACTGTGGTCCACCCCCCTCCATTTATGTTTGACCCTCCACTATGCTGTGTCCTCTGCACCTCCCTACTGCTGTGCTCTCTGATCCTCCACACTGCTGTGCTCCTCTGATCTTCCACTACGGACTTCTCCTATGATCCTCACTACTGCTGGCTCCTCTGACCCTCCACTATGACTGTGCTCCTCTGCGCCCCTCCAACTAATCTGTGCTCCTCTTGCCCCCCACTATGCTGTGTCCTCTGCCCCTCCACTACTGCTGTGCCCTCTGCCCCTCCACTACTGCTGTGCTCCTCAGAATCCTCCACTACTGTGTGCGCCCATGACCCCTCCACTACTGCTGTGTTTGCACTCATTTCTGCCCCTGCCCCCTACACTGCGGCGCTTCCTCTGCTCCTCCTTATGCTGTGCTCCTACTGCGCTCCTCATGATCTATACTGCTGTGGCTCCTCTGCCCCTTCACTACTGCTGATGCTCTATGCCCTCCACTATTGCTGTGCCTCCAATGCTGCCCTCCAACTTACTGCCTGGCTCCTACTGCCCCTCCACTACATGCTGAGCCTCATATGCCCATCCACTACTGCCTGTGCCTCCTCTGCCACTCCCACTACTGTGACTTATCGCCCCTCCCACTGCCTTACTCCTGCCCTCTCGCCTCTAGACTGCGTGCTCCTCTGCCCCTCCACTATGCCTGTGCTCCTCTGTCCCCTCCACTACTGCTGTGATCCTGCTGTCCTCCACTACTGCTGTGCTCCTCTGACCCCTCCACTACTGCTGGTGAGCTCCTCTGCCCCTCCAATAACTGCTGATGCTCTTGCCCCTCAACTACTGCTGTGCTCCTCTGCCCCATACACTACTGCTTGCTTCTGCCTCCACTGCTGCTCTCCCCCTGCCATACTGCTGGTCAGCCCCTCCTCGGGCTCCTCCACTACTGCAACTGTGCTCCTTGCCTCCTCCACTACTCTGTCCTTGCCTACTCTGGCTCCCTGCCCCTCCACTACTGTGTGACTCCCTGCCCCTCCACGAGCTTGCCCTCTATGCCCCTCCACTACTGCATGTGCTCCTGATGCCCTCCACTACTGACGTGCTGCTTGACACTCTGTCAGCCGTCGCTAGGGGGAACGCTGGGACTTTGGTTATTCTGCTGGGGCCAGCGGAGTCTCCGACCCACGGGCGTATCCCGCAAATCCACCTCTCGTCCCGGGGCAGCGGCAAATGCTAGATCCGCGCTGTCTAGGAGTGTTTTCGGAAACTGCTGGGAATTGGTACCTATGATGATGCCTGGTTGTTCTGCCCAATGAGGGGTTAATCCCCAGAAGCTGTCAGCTCCTATCAGGTTCATGGAGGTGGAATTATGGCCTGCATAATTGCAGCTTCACTAGGTCACCTGTGCCAGTGTTTTGCAATCCCTTCTCCACTCGCTCTCAAGCATTAGGTTTGACTTGTTGTTATCTGTATACGTTGCGGACCCCGGCTCGTTTTTTGAATTGGAATCTTTGCTTACTGATTTTTTCTATTGACGTTACCCTCTCGTTGTGATCCGGCTAGTTTATATTCTTTGTGTTTTCCTTCCCCACTTAATCATGTATTCGAGTCTTCAAGTAGTAGCCCCACGGTTTTAGCGTGGGGGGGCTATGGAGGGACAGGGTTGGGGGGCAAGCTCCAGGGCACACTATCCCCCTGTAGTTTGGTTACCCAACCAACAGAAACACTGCAACAACATAGGTCTGCAAAAACCGGTATATGACCTGCTACATTCTCTCCTTCATGGAGCCTTTGTAGCTGTGGTCGCTCAGGTCCAGAACTTAACTCAGTATGTGTCAGAGCGTTCGCCCGTCTTCAAATGCAGGTTTGGGGCAGGACAAACCCGCAGGCTCACCCCACCTTGCCACCAGAACCTAAGGTCCTCTCCCTGAATGTTTTTTTGGTGACCGTAATAAGAATTTTTCTCATTTAGGGAGGGATGTCAACTTATTTTTATTTACGCCTCACTAGTCGAGGCCACTCTGAGACACAAAGGTGGGCGTGGTATTTCTCTTATGCGCTGTGGTCGACACAAATTCGGAACTTTTCTCTCACTGATCTTCATCCCGCTTTTATCTTGACGATTTGTTTCTGGAATTAGGCCAGATTTATGACGAACCTGACCGCCGGGCACTGCAGTTACCACCTAGATCTCGTCAGGGAAAAATTGGACGGCGGAAGATTATTGTGCCCCAGTTCCGACAGATGTGACGACTGCAATGGAACGACTGTGCCCTAAAAGACCAATTTATGTCCGGACACTGTCAGACCGAGTAAGGACTTAGTCTTAAGCTTATGCCGAGCCAAAACATTAGATGAAGCATATGTACCTGGTTGTCCGAGTTGATAGTCGGCCTAAATCAAGCGATCAATGGGTTTGTCCCCTGGACTGTCAGCCACGGCCAGTTGTGTTCCCAGGGCGTCAAGAATGGAATCCATGGGGCTGGAAGCATCACTCTGACACAGGGCAGCAAACTTCGAATAAGATGCCTCTTTGTTCTGCTGCGGAGTCCTGATAATCAGATACACACCTGTTCCCCAAGAGGCAGCAGCAGGAAAAAAACTTCCGCTTCCTAAGCCAAGTAGTCAGAGGGGACGACTTGCTTAGGAGCTCAGGTACCAGTGTTGTCTAGAATGTATTTACCTGGTACGGTTAAGTTTTCAGTCTGTTCCTGCACGGTCGCGCATTCTTGGATTCTGGCGACGGCAACAAATTTAATTGATTATAATGTTGTCTCTCAGTTCTTGCATGCATTGATTCCATTGTCCCTCCTATCAAGATGTCGGGTGCGGATTAACCTCTACAGGCAGGGGTGATTCAAAGTCCGAACCCGCGATAAGCTTCTATGGTAGGAGCTATGCATGTAGAATGGTTTGTGTCTTTCATAGTTAGGAAAAAATTTGCTGAAAATGTCACTTCTTGGTCTACCTGGTCGGATCCATACATCCGGTTAATAATGGGAAACTATGGAAGCTGGTTCATGGGGTCCTAACTGTAAGACAACCTGACCAGAGTTTCATTAGGTACGTAGGGGGCGGAAGTCAGAGTCTTACAGGTTTTCTCTCCTTGATTACTCTGATGTGTTTCAAACCTGGACCAAGTCCTTCCTCCGCACAGGGATTTGATTGTAAAATGGACCTTCTTCCTGATGCTAGATTACCAAGGGTGTATATATAACCTGTCAGTACAAGAACGGGAGGCACTGAAGAGGTATATTGATGAGAGTTGGCAATCGGGACATTTCCGTCCTCTGATGTCGCCCCACTGGGGCGGGGTCTTTTTTGGTGAGAAGAAAAGATGAGATGGTGGGTACGGCGTGTTATGGATTATCGACGAATTCAAATAAGATAACGGTAAAAAACTCAGGTCCTCTTACCTTGATCCCGGATCTCTTAAATCAGGTTTATGGGGCCAAAGTTTTCTCTAATTAGATCTCAGAGGGGCTTATAACGATTCGGATCCGGGCAAGGGGATGAGTGGAAGACCGCATTTAATTAAAACTTGGCACTTTGAATACCTGGTTATACCTTTTGGTGAGTAATGCCCCAGCGGGTTCAAGGGTTATGGAACTCCATCTTTCATGCTTAACATCGGTGTGTGTTATGGTGGTGTATCTAGACGAATTTTGATTTTCTCTCCTGATATGATTTCACCAGCAACATCTCCGCCAAGTACTTACCAGGTTGCGCAAAAACCACCTCTTCGACTAAGCTGGAGAAGTGGTTTGTGTTTTTGCGTCCAAGGTTTCCTTCTTAGTTTATGTTTGTTTACTCCCTTCTGATGTACAGATTGGATCCGGTAAGGTTAAGGCGCTCATGGATGGGTTTGGCCTACCAATCTTAAGGCCCTATAACGTTTTTTAGGTTTCGCCTAACTTATTATCGGAATTTATTACGAACTTTTCCGTGATCGCCAAAAAACCCCTCAGGATCTAACCCATAAGGGTGCTGATCCGAACAAGTGGTCCCCTGCGCTTGCTCTGGTTTGAGAACTTTAAAAGCGGGGCATTCCGTCAGCCCAGTTTTGGTTCAACCTGACCTCTCTCTACCGTTTGTTGGGAGGGCGATGCTCGAAGGTAGGATTAGTGCAGTGTGTCTCAGGGGTCCTCACTCTCACCAGACTCAGACCCTGTGCATATTCTCTAGAAAGTTTTCTTCTTGTGAGAGGGAATTCTTGACATTGGGTTAATCGAGCAGAGCTCCTTGCCATTAAGTGGGCATTTGAGTCTGGCGAAACTTTTGGAGGGAGGCTCTTCATCCGAGTAACTTGTGCTCACGGATCATAAGGAACTTCGTATAATTTGGATTACTTGCCTAAGCGTTTTTAAATCACGTCGGCTAGGTGGGCCTGTTTTGCTCTCGCTTAATTTTGTGGTCACCTACCGACATGGGTCAAAAAATGTGGATGTTGCTCTAAGAGGGACACTTTTTGTTCCATGAAAAAAGTTAACTTTCAGTGAAAGAATTGGTGATTGTTATACAGAATATGTACGCTCCATGTATGACCAGATTTTGGCGGCATTTGTTCTAGACTGGAAGTTATTTGTAGTTCTCATCGGCGTTTCACCTGAGTATAATGGTGCAGTCCGAGAGAATGAATATAAGGAGCTGATTCAATATCTGCGACTCTTTGTCTCGGACAGTCAGGACCAGTGGCGTGAATGAAATTCCTTCGTGGCAGAATTGCCTATTAATAAACTGTAATTTTTTTAGGGTTTTTTTCATCCACTCAGGGTTCTCCTTTTTCTGCCAATTATGGTTTCATCCTCGTTTTCCGTTTCTCTGTGCTGTCTCTAATCGTCCTCGTGCGGAAGCTATTACATCCAAGTTGCGTCGCTCGGTCGCAAGTAGGAGAATATTCAGAGGGCACAAAACTCTATGGTCCCAAACAGATATGAAAGAAGGCGCACTAACTCGATACGTTGTGGTGGGGAATAAAGTGTGGTTATCAACAAAAACCTTAAATTGAGGTCCCCTCTATGAAGTTTGCGCCCAGGTTGTAGGTCATTGTTTGGTTACTGAATAGTTAACCCGGTTTTCCTTCAAAGATTACGCTTCCAGCAGGTGGAGGGTTATAACACTTCCATAAGAGTCTTCTTGAAGCGCGATTTGTTGAGACTGTTTTTGCCCCTTCCTGACCTCCTTCTCAAACATATTGAGGGAATATGGAATTGAGTGGAAAAAAGTTGTGTTCCAGTGGGGTAGTAAATCCCTGCATACGTGTACAGGAAAGGTTTTGGCCTGAGGATAGGTATTGGGTTCCGGCTAGGGATGTTCTGGCTCCGCGGTTACTCAGGTTATTTCATAAGCTATCCTCAGAAAGCCATCTTAAAATCTAGGGGTCCGAAGGACCCCCGTCAGGCGGGGGGGTACAGCAGGGTCGCTAGGGAGAATGCTGGGATTCTGGTTCTATGCTGGTTGCCAGCAGCGTTCTCCGACCACCGGCCGCGTGATCCGACGGCAAAACTCCAAACATCTCGTCCCAGGCAGCGGTGCTAAGAATCTCGCGCTGTCTAGAGTGTTTTCGGAAACTGCTGGGACTTGTGTACCTCTGATGATGCTGGTTGTTCGCACACAAGAGGGGTATTCCCAGAAGCTGTCCAGATACATCAGTTATGGAGGTGGAGTTCTGTGCTGATAAATTGACAGCTCACTAGTCAACCTGTGTCAGTGTTTTGACATCCCTTCTCCACCGCTATCAGCATTAGGTTTGGACTTCTTGCTCTGTATCTGTTATCTGTATCGTGTGACCTGGCTCGTTTTTGACATTGAATTTTGCCTACGATTTTGCTATGCGTACCCTCTCGTGTGAATCCGGCTATGTATATTCTGTGTGTTTTATGTTTGTTAGTTGTTGTGTTTTCCTTCACACCAACTATCAGTGATCGAGTCTTCAACGTAGCGCCCCCCGGTTTAGCGGGGGGGGCTATAGGAAGGGACAGAGGTTGGGGCAGCTCAGGGCACCACTATCCCATTGTCTTTGTGTGACCCAATCCTAACAACCTCCATTACTGCTGGCTCCTATGATCCTCCACTATGCTGTGTTTCTCGCCCCACCAATACTGCTGTGCTCCTATGCCCCTCCACTACTGCTGTGCTACTCTGCCTCTCCATACTACTGTGCTGCTCTTGCCCCTCCACTACTGCTGTGCTTGATCTGCCCCTCCACTATGCTGTGCTGCTTGCCCCTCCACTACTGCTTGCTGATATTGCCCTCCACTACTTGCTGTGCTGCTCTGCCCCTCCCATAATGCTGTGCTGCTCTGCCCCTTCCACTAATGGCTGTGACTCCTCTGACTCCTCCACTACTGCTGTGCTCCTCTGACTCCTCACTAATGCTGTGCTCCCCACTACTGCGTGTGCTCCTATGATCCTCCACTACGCTGTGCTCCTCTGACCCTCCAAAAAACTACTGCTGTGCTCCTCTGCCCCTCCAATACTGCGTTGCTCCTCTGCCCCTACCACTACTGATGTGCTCTATGAACATCTAATTTTTGATTACTGCTGTGCTCCTATGCCCCCCACTAATGCTGTGGTCCACTGCCCCTCCTTACTGTTCTGCCCTCCACTACTGCGATGCTCCTCTGCCACCTCCACTATGCTGGCTCCTCTGCCCATCCAACGACTGCTGTGATCCTTGCCCCCTCCACTACTGCATGTGTCCTCTGCCCCTCCAAATACTGCTGTGCTCCTTGCCCCTCCACTTACTGCTGTGCTTCCACTACCCCTCTCTACTGCGTGCTCCCTCTGCCCTCACTACTGCTGTGCTCCTCTGCCCCTCAACTTTCTGCTGTGCTCCTATGATCCTCCCCTACTGCTGTGTCCCTCTGCCCCTTCCCTAGCATGTGCTCCCTCTGCCCTCCACTACTGCTGTGCTCCTCTGCCCCTTACGATGCTGTGCTCTCTGCCCTCTACTCAATGCTGTGCTCCTCTTATCCTCCACTACTGCTGTGCTCCTCCTATGTTAGGATTGGGTAACACAAAAGACAGGGGATAGTGTGCCCTGAGCTTGCCCCAACCTCTGTCCCTTCCTATAGCCCCCCCACGCTAAACCGTGGGGCGACTACTTGAAGACTCGAAATACACTGATAAGTGTGGGAAGGAAAACACAAAAGAATAGTAAACTAGCCGGATTCACAACGAGAGGGTACGTCAATAGAAAAATCAGTAGGCAAAGAGTCAATGTCAAAAAACGAGCCGGGGTCGCAACGATACAGATACAGAGCAAGTCAAACCTAATGCTGAGAGCGAGTGGAGAAGGGATTTCAAACACTGGCACAGGTGACTAGTGAAGCTGCAAATTATGCAGCCAGAATTCCACCTCCAGAACCTGATAGGAGCTGGACAGCTTCTGGGAATTAACCCCTCATTGGGCAGAACAACCAGGCATCATGCAGAGGTACACAAGTCCCAGCAGTTCCGAAAACAACTCCTAGACAGCGCGAGATCTTAGCAGCCGCTGCCCGGGACGAGAGGTGGAGTTTGCGCGGATACGCGCCGGGGGTCGGAGAACGCTGCTGGCACCAGCAGAAGAACCAGAAGTCCCAGCTTTCTCCCTAGCGACCCTGACAGAGGGTCAGAGCAGCACAGCAGTAGTGGAGGGGCATAGGAGCACAGCAGTAGTGGAGGGGCATAGGAGCACTGCAGTAATAGAGGGGCAGAGGAGCACAGCAGTAGTGGAGGGGCATAGGAGCACAGCAGTAGTAGAGGATCATAGGAGCACAGCAGTAGTGGAGGATCATAGGAGCACAGCAGTAGTGGAGGAGCACAGCAGTAGTGGAGGGGCATAGGAGCACAGCAGTAGTGGCGGGGGAGAGGAGCACAGCAGTAGTGGAGGGGCAGAAAAGCACAGCAGTAGTGGAGGGGCAGAGGAGCACAGCAGTAGTGGAGGGGCAGAGCAGCACAGCAGTAGTGGAGGGGCAGAGGAGCACAGCAGTAGTGGAGGGGCAGAGCAGCACAGCAGTAGTGGAGGGGCAGAGGAGCACCGCAGTAGTGGAGGGGCAGAGGAGCACAGC